>JAATLQ010005608.1:7523-40105 GCA_013421005.1 Heliconius erato x Heliconius himera | reverse complement strand
GCTCGCTTCTGCAGGACAAATATCGGTTGGATACCGGCTGCATTACCCCAAAGTAAAATCCCATAGGACATAATACTATGGAAGTAACTGAAGTAAACAAGTCGAGCCGTTTCTACGTCAGTTAATGATCTAATTTTTTTGACCGCGAAAGCTGCAGAGCTAAGTCTATTCGCCAATCCATCAATATGGGGTCCCCACTGTAATTTGGAGTCTATGGTGATACCGAGAAATACCGTAGATTCGGCAGGATCTACGGGTTCACCATTCAAGAGTACATCGGCTTTAACAACTTTCGTGTTAGGTGTTCTAAAAATAATACATTTAGTTTTTTTACTATTCAATACTAAGTTATTAACACTGAACCAATAGTACTACTTTCGAGAGAGTATTGTTTACAACGTCATATACGATTTGTCGTCTTTTTATTTTGAAAATCAATGAGGTGTCATCAGCAAACAATACTATCTCATGATCCTTGCAAATACAAACCCACACATACACAGATGCAATTTTTTTTATAAATATTAAGGAAGGCATTGAAGACTGTGGATGGATTCTAATACCCTTCCAAATAAAATTGCCTAATAACGCCTGCATTAGTAGATACATTTTATTTGAAAGGGTTTCGGAAAAGGAGGCTGCCGCAATTTTTTAAATCTGTTTTTAGAAAAAAAAAAATTTTTTATAATGCGGAAGATATATGAAGATAAGATAAAATGCTTGTAAATTTTATTAACTTTGTTGCTTGCATTAAACTACTAGTACACCAACGAATCGCTTATTTTTTCTAATGAACATGTACTAGTCATAAATATGCAGTCTTTATTATGGCATGATTCATTAAAAACATAATTTAGATGATCACGAAAGACTACTCAACTATAGTAGATGCATAACAACTCTTAATTAATGATGTCTTGTCTAATATAAATGTCAAAAGAGACATAAGATGATAATGGATATATTAAGTTTTTTTTAATGATATCTTTAGCAGATTTAGACAGCTGTCAATCTATACCGATCCACACATCAGGGTTCTCACATCCACACATGTCATCGCACATCCACATATAATGCGGTTTTCAGTAACAGAAAAGAAGAAATATATAGTTTATAATACATAATTTAACATAGTAATAAATTCTAAAATAATATAATATACTTATAAAATTATATGGATATATAAATATTTTTAATGTGCAGTCGTAAAATCATTTTGCGTTTATCCGCGTACCTGGTGGGCGAAGTCATAAGTAGAACTCTGGTGTATCCTTTCCAAGTCTTTTTATGAATTCTCTTTTCTAGAAAAAAAATCTCTGTTTATAGAAGTATACGAAATCTCCTCTTCCAATTTTTACCTAACGATGATTCTAGTACAACAGTATAACTAAAATCATTTATTAATTAAATTCTAATTGCAAGGACCAAAAAACATTGGCCCTTACAGTACCTAAACATAATTAATAAAATAAAAGATCGAATAAATTTTGTAGAATTAAAAAAAAATTCTATGTCTATGTATAATATTTGTATGTGATGTTTATCGTAATATAAAACCTGGTAAGCAGGTTTCATGCTGTTTATATCAAAATAAAAAAGAATAAAAATCATACAGGTACAGTCCCTTGGAGTACGGACAAAAAATATTTATAACTCTGTGGATTCTGTTTACACCATGGGAAAATCTAAATAAGTAAGTTTACATGACTACGTCAACGTATTCGTTTATGTTTCGTTTTGCCGCAATTTCTATAAAGTTAGCCGCGTAATGAAAAAGTACAAGATATTTCCTGTGGACCTCGAATCATAGATAATTTGGCAAGAAAATTATAGGTACATTACTGAAAAAACCATTACATAATTACACATAGTCGTAGTTCACTTCCTAGAAAATTAGTGTATACCCCCGCAAACCTTCATTAGTAAACACGATGAAGAAATACTGTGTTCTTAGTTTTCAGCCAAAGAAAAACATAATGAGATACATTTCTCGACCGAAACTTGCCTTGAAACTAAGGTTTCAAGCATTCAAATAGTACTTTGTTTATGTTTGAAATATTTTATAAAGAGGCCGACGTGACTCGTAGCACAGCGGCACAGGGCTTGACTAACGTAACGCGACAATTGTGACTTCTATTCCCACTCGGAAGAGCCATTTATTTTGCTTTTCCTCGCTATAGTGATAAGCGACACGCGGCGTTTAGTTTTTTTGAAAATTGGAAAATCTGGGAAAAACTTATTTTAGATAGTAATATCAGTATTTTAAGCCACATACATCTAATGAATTGCAAGTTGCAAATATGTTATTAAGAAACTTAAAAATATTTTATATTGCAGCCAGACAATGGAATCCTGAGGCCGCAGAAAAAATGCTCAGAGATGTAAGTATATAATTTTTATCACTAAAATAAACAAATGTGGTGGTTTTTCCCGTCCGCAGCGAAGCCCAATATGTTGCTAGCGTGTCTGTTTTTATGTATGTCAGTTCCCTTGTTCCCTTGTAACTATCAAACCACTGAACTGATTTTCATAAATGATACATCATTGGATTTGTCTTGATGGCGTTAGTGTTACTTTATACTTTTTGTAGTTTATACAGTTGGAAATTTTATTTTGTTTACGATCTTCTTTTAGATAACTAAATAAGTTAATATAGTCAATGCAGTTTGTTTAGTCTATTTTTTTTTGTTTTCGTTCGTTTACACTTGGTACAATAACAAATAGTTGATCTCTTATATCAATTGTTTAATATATTTATTGTTTAGTATATATTGATAGTATTATTAATTCACATTAATTAAATGAAAATGCCGTTTAAAATTGACATTATAAATGAAACTGATTTATCACAGTGATTGCATAGTTCTTATTGTGCTCGCGGATATACCTATTTATGTCTACAATATACCTAGAACGTGTTTGTCTGATGTAGGTATATGGCCAAGTTAATGGTACATTTATTTAGTATCACGCTAAATAGCCACATAGCAGGGAAGGCAGAGGGAACATGGGAACCTAGTCTTAACACATCAGTCATGAGCACTCCATGTATATTGAGTCATTTCCATTGTCCACTTTCCGCTGAATTCTCAAGTCATTGCGTGTAGAGTAGCGGAACTCAACCTTGCACTTTACCGCGTTACCACTCCTAGATTAAGGAAATAATATTAAATATTTCATCCCCCCGAGTGGGAGTCAAATCCACAACCGTCGCGTTTACCGTTGCACGCTTGTGCCCCAGCGGCCCGATAGCCTCACGGCTGCATTGTATAAATGAACGGAAAGCGGACAATTCAGTGAAATTATTTCATTTTAAAATAAAAAAGACATACGCAAAAAACAAAATTACTTAGAACTCGTTATAATCAACGATATAAAATACGCTGACACTATACTGCCCGGATTTCTTACGTTTTTTTCTTAGAACAAACGCAATGTGAAAAATACTTCACATTTTTCATACAGTAGGTACCATTGTCATTATATTATTGACTTTGTTGTAGTGTTTGTGGCGTAATTAGAACCCAGCATTTTATGGTTCTACACATAAAGTTAAGCCAAAGGTTACCTGCATATAATATATTTCACAGCAGTTCGATGCAATTAGAGTAGTTGTGTTGTTTTCCTTGAAATCATGATTTGAAAATATATAAAAATAGTTGGTGGGTTCGATCCGTATTAGGTATTAGGGGAAGTGAAGCTGTAAGTTATTTTAGTTTCTCCTTATAATTTTAACTGCCCAGAATCATTTTAATAACCCAATTATTATATCAAAATAAAATAAATATAAAAAAAACATAAAATCTCGTAAATTATTAACAAAATCAATTTGCAAAAATAAATGTCGCTTATACAAACGAGTAAGTATAATAAATGCCTTCTTCGGCAATGAGAAACAAAAAACTAGTTTCAACTGCTTTATTATTGAACTTTAAAGTCAACGTGAATTTCAACGTTATTAAAAATGTGGCAAGAAAACAATTTTAATGAAACTTGTTTAAAGACTAGTACTTATTATCTATTCATATTTTATACTTGCTTTCAACTGTGTCTTTGACCGCCTGTTCGAATGAAAATAACTAAGATTTTGACAAACTATAATTTTTTTATGTGGAAACTTGATTGGAATGTGTATTATTTTAAAATGTGTAATGTTTGTGAATTTTCTGTTCTGTTTGTTTCGATAATAAACCAAATAAATAAATAAGAATTATTAGTTATTTTCAACATACGCTTTCAGATTCTCCCTTTTTTTTCAACATTTTTCATTGTTGCTTCACTGATCTTTATACACCTACTGATAGGTTCTCCTATTGAATAATCGAATTAATTAATCGAAGAAGGCGATCAATATTATAGGAATTTGATATTATTTTATAATAGAAGTCGATTCGATTAAAATAATATAAATTTTTTGTTGCCTTTGATAGTTAGCGATAACTATTTTTTTTAATTTAATTTTAATTAATAAATATCTAACACAAAAATATTTTTTCAATTCATGTAGTTGAATGAACCTGAACTTAGGGTGTTGAAGAAACAAATTTTTCAACTTTATAATATTAGTATAGAATAGCATAAATTCATAGCTATATTTTATTTATAATTAATATAATGTTAGTTAGCGAGTTAGCGATAACTATTTTTTTTAATTTAATTGTAATTAATAAAATATTTTTGTGTTAGATACAAAAATATTTTTTCAATTCAAGTAGTTGAATGAACCTGAACTTAGGGTGTTGAAGAAACAAATTTTTCAACTTTATAATATTAGTATAGAATAGCATAAATTCATAGCTATATTTTATTTATAATTAATATAATACCAAGTTTAACTGAATCTGCAACCATCTCGTGATAGTTTTAATGACTTACTAAAAAAAATAATATTTTATTGTTCTATATAGTCTATGAAATGGCGCGAGAAATGGGGTGTGGACACAACATTAGCTACATGGGAAGCACCAGATGTTCTTGAGAGTCATTTCCCTAGCGGCAGTACTGGATTCGATAAAGAAGGATCACCAGGTAAGCTATTTTACACTTAATCAAAAGTAAGTTAAATACACTTAATATTTTAATTTCTTTGCTCTGTTGTCGAGTTCTGTCACTCAACACATAATGCTCCAGAATTTTTTGTTTTTACACTAGGCTCCGTTTGCCTAACCTGAAACTGAAAAAAAAAATACAATAACCTTCACATTTTTTTTTTGTAGAGCAAGTATAAAGCTTTTAACTTCAAAAAGTAATTAAAACTATTAAAGACAGTCTTATTTTAGTATAATAGCTATAATAATTTAATTATAAATAGGCAAAATAATTAATAATGTAATAGCATACTTCTTATAATTTTTATAAAGTATATTCAAAAGTCTTACATATTTTTATATAAGTATTTCAATGTATATTTGCTTCTTGGTCTGGTTGTGGTCAAGAGTGATGTTTGCTTGTACAAAAAGTTGTACAGAACGGTTCCTTAAATTTTCTTTCCTTACACCGCCAAACGGTAGATCCTTTTAAAATAAAACAAAAATGAAATAACACATTTTCTTATTACAGTCATAATAGTACCATTCGTCGGTCTCGACATATGGGGGCTGTTGCACGCTGTCACAAGAACTGATCTCATAAGAATGATCCTACGCCATTTAGAAAACTACCTCACTTCTGCCAGAAAACAGGCGCAGACCCACGGACCTAATGCTTTAAAGGTATAGCTAGGGTTAGCTAAAGTATAATAAATAATTCGGTCGACGAGTTGTAGCCTGAGGTTAACTGTAAATAGCTGCGTAGATATAATTTTGGGATTTTTTCTTTTTTTATTTCTTTTTTTCCTGAGTATACAATGTACTAAGGTTCAGAAATCCTAATTTGTATTTACAATGTAAAAAATAGATAAATAAATAAATAAAAAAAAATTACAATAAAATATTTATGATTTGTGTTATACAAGTAAAAGTTATTTATAAATAATTGACGCCATCTTCACGAAGTAGGTTAGTGTTTGATTGGGTTCGATTTCCACGCAAAGTATTTATTGTATTTAAATTACTTCACTACATACAGCTAAAAATGGAGTATGGTGTCATTAGATTCTCTATATTTGATTTAAGATGAGTGAAACTTGAATGTATATAGATTATAATATGATTTGAATGCTTATGGCAGTAGTACCTTATGTGTACAGTGGCAGCACGTATTGGATTTGCCAAATGGAGCTCGAGCAGTGAAGGTGAGTATTGTATTGTAAAGGCGCCCCTGATAGTGCCAGGCACCTAGGACATATCTAGAGATATTTTCTGGAGGACTTTAAATTTAAGGAGATACATAGTCAAGTTTCTGGGGTACAAGACTATGCTGAGATAGCACGACGCACTTGCCCGCCCCCCTCCCCCCCTCTTCCTATGCCTATGCCAGGAACTGTTCTGAGCTCACGAGAATAACTAATTGTATTTGTTGTAAATTTATGAATTCATAATTAATATATATACGTAGTTACAACACCAGCGATTTCCTTTACATTCTTAAAATACTGAAGCTAACATATTACATTACAGGTATCAGTCATATTCGATTTAGAAGGATTCAACTTGCGACAGTACGCTTGGAAGCCCGCTGCCGAGATGGTCTTCACTCTCCTACAGATATACGAAGCTAATTATCCTGAAATATTAAAAACTTGCTTCATTGTAAATGGTGATTATTATTTTATGTTTAAATTTACATTGTGTTACATTGTATTAGACTCAAACCTACTTTGAAAGATTATTATTATTACCATTAAGTTATGTTAGTATTTTATGGCAAGCCATAATAAAAAAAATGTTAATACATATTTTCCTTCCACATAAATATATTCATTACCTTTTATGTTCTCTTAAATGAGACAAATATAAAAATATACTTTTTCTACTTCACACTATATACTACTACTTTACCGCACATAGCAGAGTAGGCAGGGAGAATTTGAGGACCTAGTGTTAAGACACTCCGTTCTCCATTAAGATACTTTCATTCCCCACTGTCCACCGAATTCGTCATTTGACGTCAAGTCTGAGTAACCTGTCAATATATATAATTGTACACAATACAAAATGTCATTTCGTTTATCTACCAAGGCGTGACGTCAATTGCTGTGACTATATATATATATAGTCGCAAAAATTTACTGTTTGTTACACATCATGGCGTCTTGCCATATTTTGAAACCTTATTTTTTTTAAAATAATTGTCAATCCTGCACTTAATAATATAGTTTATTCTATCAATATTACTAATATTCATTAATTAAATACATAATTTTAGTGATTTTTACTAACATCTTGCCTATTAATTTAACAGGAACGGATTCATTTTTTTATCACCTTCACGCTGTGTCCCGAACACAGCTGGGTACACAGAGGGAACCTAGTATTAAGACACCCCGTTCCCCACTTTCCGCCGAATTCTGGAGGATGTTGGAACTCAATGCCACGCTTTATCTCGACACCAGAGAGAGAGAAGAAATGAAAATATAAATTCAAATAAATATTAAATTTATTCGAGTGTGGCTCGAACCCACAACCAGTCGCGTCTACACACTTTGTGTCCATGGACCACGGCCTTAATATTTTATATCATAATTTTAATTTCATATCTTAACAATGTTTTTGAAATGTTGTTAATAATTAATGTGTATTATTTCTTCTAATTTTAATCTTACACGAATCTCTTAATCTATCTTAATTGTAAAAAAATCTTTATTCCCAAAATAAAAATTCTGGGAATAAAAAATTATAATTAATAAATAAAGAATTATTTTTAAATACGTTTTGTACATAAATCTTAAAGAAAAAAGTAATGTCATAAATATAATTTCTATTCCAGCTCCAAAAGTATTTTCGCTAGCTTTCTCAGTAATAAAGAAATTCATGCACGAGTATACTATATCTAAAATACGTATATATGGTAGCGATGTAAAGAAATGGCAAGCACAAGTGTTGGCCGTCGTTGATAAGGAACAGTTGCCATTGCACTACGGCGGCACTATGGTTGATGAGAATGGAGATCCTAGGTGCAGTTCGATTGTAAGTTAATCTTTTTTTAATAGTTTTTGAATAAATTAATTTGTCTTTACACGGTATCTCGAATATGGAAGGAAAGCCTAAGAAATCAAAGTGAGGAAATAAAATTATGTAATTCATTGCCCGTGTCAAGCCCGTGTTTAGTCTTATGCTGCATCCCGCACATAGCAGAGTAAGCAGAGGGAGCCTGGAAGTCCAATTATTAAGGCACTCCTTTCCCATTCAGACACTTCCCTTTCCCCAATTTCCGTCAAATTCTAGACACATTGCGAGTTGAAAGACGGAACTCAACGCCGCGCTAGCTCCCGTCACCAGAGCAATGAAATTAAATATATTAAATATTTTATTCCTCAAATAGGAGTCGAACCCATGTTGCGTTTACAGTCACACACTTGTATACCTGCGCCACGATTGGCCTCTACTTTAATTTTAAAATAGTAAATATATAATTATATCTAAAAATTACTTTATACACATTCCAGATAAAACCCGGCGGTAAAGTCCCAAAGAAATTTTACGCGAGAAACATGTTAGACACCGAAAAAGAATATACGCGGGTTACTGTCAAAACTGGGGAAAAACATGTCGTCGATTTACTGTGTGCTGACAACGAGAGTGTTCTTAAGTGAGTTTTTTTTGGTAAAATATAATAGGAAATAAAGTTTTCTACATTCTATTAACGAAACTTAAAGCGACATCTGCAAAATAAATATTGTCTATGGTATAATTATTGTACTATTTTTTTTCATTAAACGAAGTTATGCAAAAAATTGGTAGGGTGTCAAGAATAGCCTTCTTGCCGTGTGATCCCGGCCTAGAATAGGGTTATCCTGGTACTGGTGGTGTCGTAATAGGTGACTAACGTACGTGTGGTAGTGTCACGGCGCCGGCATTTAAAACCGGCGTTTAAAAGTGGCTTTATGCCACTGTGTTTCGCCTTACAGACAGGCAACGCACCTGCAGCTCCTCTGGCGTTGCACGGGGTCGTGGACGGCGGTGATCACTTACCATCAGGTAATGGTCTTTTCTATAAAAAAATAGGCAGGTTTTAACTATATGGAATAGGGCAATAAATGAAAAGAATAAAATGGTCAACTGAATATTTTTAATAGTAAGTCGGTACATCTTGTAAGTTAGCTAAATAAGTATATCCTATAGTCTATTCATTTGGATCTGAGACAAAATGTAAATAAACAAACCTTAAACCTTTATTGATAATATCGCATTTATACGGATACGAATATTTTGGCCTCGTTTTTTTTACGTGTTAGAACACGCTAACAACAGCCACCGTCCGAATTTTTTTGATTGCTTTCACTTAACTTCTTGCTGTATAGCGGCGTAGTTAGAGAGAATGGAGCCATTCGCTACGGTCTCTACGTACCTGTTTCGCCTCATCCACTGTCATCAATCTCTTCATACATGCCCTCCGGGGGTCCTCATGCTTTTTACGTGACTTTGATACTATGTTTTCGAAGGCTAACCAAGGTTTCCCGGTCTTGTCGCGGTCGTACCGCTCACTTTTCCATCATAAATCTTTTTTCATCCCTTCGACGTGTCCAAACTAGCTGAGCACGTTCTTCTTCATTCTCACCGTGACATCCTCGCTAGTACCTCCCATTCTGTGTATCTCTTTATTGCAAGTTTGATCAGCTAAGCTGACTACACATAGCCTACGAAGAGATCGCAAAATTCATCTTTCTTTCTTCTTCTTCTTCTATAATTCCCACGTTTCGCTGCCGTACAACAGTGTCGATACCAACACTGTATTGTGTACGGCCAAACGCGCAGCTGTGCTAACATTTTGCCGTCTCATCAATGCAGTTAAAGCTCCGTTAATCCTGTTACCGGCAGCAATACGCCTTTCCACATCCATCTCTTCTGAAAATACTTCCAAAATATACCACTTCATTTACTTGTTCTAATTTCTTATCATTTACATTGATCTGTTACTGCTTTTACTTTATCGAAAAATATGCAATCGTTGCTTGATTAGGGTACACTCATGTTTTAAGCACGATAACGTCAATATAATAAAAATAAAATAATCAATAAAACAAGACACTTGAACGGAATAACAGGAATTAAATATTTAATTGTTATAAAATTGGCTGATATAACCCGACCGATAACAAAACGTCACATTTTAATATATTATAATGTTCGCAATATCTGTGCTCTATACTTTATTACTATTAAAATGCGTTTGAAGTTTGAAAATAAAATACCTAAGAGAAAGGAATGCTAGACAGACTTCCGACTTATGCGTTGCGTAACGCAGTATAAGTAGTAATAACTTCAAAAACTTTAGTAATTAATTATACTTTTCAGGTGGGAATTCGGAGTAGACAGCCACGATATAAAGTTCTCAATAAAGAAAAAGGATCAAGACGGCAACGAAACTGTAGTCCACGACCCACGGAAAGTTCCAGGAGGACCGGTCGATGTTGGCATTTTACCTGTCACAGGACCCGCCACTTGTAAGAACGTTGTTTATTATTTGTTTTTATAGAAGAACTCAGTTTTAAGACACTCCATTCTCCGCCTTCTTAGAGTTCAAAAGTTTAAAAAAGGATATGAAGCGCAGCGATTGACTGTAAATAAGATGGTTGTGGGTTCGATGCCCACTCGAAGGAATGAATTATTTTCATTTCACCGCTCTGACAAGAAGACAAAACGCGGCGTTGATTTCCGCCATACATCGCGCAATTCCTCGAAAATTGAGCAGTGCTATTAAAAAAATATATGTTCGTTCTTATTCACAGATTCCGTAATTTTCGACAATAAACATTCATTCTTAAGAAGCAAGAAGATTTATTACAACATCATAATGACCGTACCTGAGCGAGATCTCAATATTAACGATAGTCCTGATGACGACATTAACTAAATAACAACACAATAAAAGCTGATAAAAAATACAAATTATTTCTAATAGTAATTATTATTATATTATCTGAAGAAAAAAAATCGTTATATATTTGTATATCGTTCATATGTTATAAATAAAGTAAATATATATATATATATATATATATATATATATATATATATATATATATATATATATATATATATATATATATATATATATATATATAGTAGTTTAGTTTAAATTTGTTTTTGGACAAAGCTTTTACATACATACATAAATGACCATTTTTCATCCTTAGAAATATATACAATACGAATACAGCTTAATCTACTTTTACAATAAACAACGATCTCTGTGAAATAATAAACTTTGGTGCAGTACACAAATATGTATATGTTCAAGTAAAAAATGTATATTTTGAAAAAAACTGATGGTTTATAAAGATTTTTTTATTTTTCTAGTACGCATTTAGTGTTTCACTTTATGAAGGACAAGATTATTTTAAATAAAAACAAATTAAGCCATTGTTAAAAAAAAACAAGCAAAAACACACATTGAAATTAAACTCAAGTATAGCATACCTTTAATATGGTATAACTTTTAAAGTATAATCAATTTGTTCAAATATGTGCGTAAGAATAATATTATCCTCCATAAAGCGTTTATGTATTTTTTTTTATAAATAAGTTTATTTAAGTTAGAAGGCGAAGCATACTCTGTGATATATTATGGTGTGGATTTCTTTGATTTTGTTCATGTACATTTTATTTTACATAATAAGCAAATACATATTTTTTTAATAATTATTGTATTGAAGTATTTTGTACGTGTTTGGTTTCGATATTAATGTTTTTCGTACTTATCTTAGTAAGTGATTTTTTATTTTCACTTTATTGAGTAAACTTTTTGCAAACTTTGATTGATCTATATCTTTTTTTAAATGAACTGGTAAGGGTCTTTCTCTATTAGTTTTAAGAATTTACATGAACAATTAATTTAGTACAATTATTATATGTTGTATAGTTAATTATATAGATTAATATAAAAATCTACAAAATGATAAAATGTAATAAATCTGATTAAAGACGAACAGATACGCAAGTGTACATATTGGAACAAATATTATTATTTTTGTCTTTTTAAAATTGTCATACTAATAAAATCGTTTTCCGCCAAAAAGCAATTGCCACTGTCATAAATAATGGCGTAGGCGGTAGGGCATTATAATGATAATCGGAATTTCATAAAATAAAATGTATATTTATATATTTTCTTTTTGGGGTGAATTTTAAAGTGCAAAAATCAACAATACTAGTTGTTTTATAATAATTATACGCGTTTTTCTAACATATACGATGAAAAGTTTTGTTTTGAATAGAGATTACTTATTATTCAATGATTTGATAGTAAATACAGTTTTATAGAATAAGAATAATATTGAATAATAGTATAAAAAAGTAATATTTGAGATTCATAAACGTATTCAATTAATTATATCACACGTACAATAATATTGTAAATGTTTTTGCGTGTGTGTGGCCGGTATTTCGATATTGTTGTAGATTTTTTAGAAATTTTGTTTTTGTCATCTCGGGAAAACAAGATTATTGTCAATAATATTGTCGTGTGCGGGCGCTTGGCAATATTTTAGTAAAAAAAAAGACTAAAGGATGAGAAATGTCCGCCACATTTATATATTTTAATGAAGATGGGCGTTGAAAACAGTGTAAACATCGAAAGTAATGTTGATATGACTACTCCCACAAAAAAACTATTGAAGCAAATCGCGATAAAGTTAAGAAAAATTATGCACTAAAAGGCTGTTGGATATTTACAAAACAATTTAATCAAATAGAGATCATATTTTTTGAAAGCGACTATCTCTCTTCGTGTTATTATTTTTTCTTCTGTTAGTAAAATTAGCTTCACGCTGTATCCCGCACGGCAGATTAGGCAGAGGGAATCTATTATTAAGACAAATTGACTGAGTTCCCTCTGCCTATCCGGTTGGGTGCAGCATACAGAGTGAAGCTAATCTTATTAACAGAACATTATTTTAAAAAGTACATGAGGATAAGAGATAGCCGAACTCACAAAATCTAATTGGTTAGATTTTTTTGTAAATATTGAACAGCTTTTTTAGCTCACTATTTTTCTTAACTTTAACGCGATATGCTTCAATTCATGTTTTCCACAGCTCTGGATAAGTTTCCCATGTTAATAAACTCTATTAAATATTATTTTCCCGTGAGAGCTGGAGCTGGGAGATAATTTTTGTCGTCAATCTTTAGTAAAAAGTAGAAGCGTCCGCCTCCTTTGATATGTTTTTTTAACTAAATATTGCCGCGCGCCCGCACTGCCTCCTCCAATGTCGGGTGGCAAAATCAGAATTTCTAGAAATCCACAATGATATTGATCAATATCGATAAATCGGCCGCACACAAACAATACTATAAACAATATGTACTTTATTGACAATACTATGGTATGTGTGTGGCCAGGCTTACATTAGAAAAATTGACAATATTTCGTAAAATATATATGAATTATGATAGATCTCTATAAAATGTTTCTATGACAAGTAAATAGAATTAATTACACTTTCATATGTTTTGCTAAATTATCAAATATTTTATACGTAGTTAGTTATGAAGAAATAAATGAACAATTTATGAACGTTTATATAATAAATCATTGAACATATTTTCTGGTTGTTTATATTTAACTCCTTTTTTATAACTTAAACAACACTATTAAATGTAATGATGATTGCATTTTTTTTTTATATGTAATGTTGTATTCATAAGAGAAAATAACAAATGTTTTATAAGAATCTTTACACATCTGTATTCTTAGAGGCATGGCTCATGAGGCCTGAATAAGATTGTGGATTCGGTTCGGACCAAGGGTGGTGTTGAGTTTGATAGGCAATATCTTGAAAATTGGACGAAGAGAAAATGTCTCTGGATAACAGCTTCTCTTTGTTTATTCTGCTAAACGCGGCATGTAATGTGAAGCTAAAATATTTTTATTTATTCACTTTTGTTCCGACAACACATGTTCAAAAACGCTTTTGAGTTTATTTCATAAAAATAATGGAATAATAAAAATGCAATAGCTTCACCCTGTATCCCGCACATAGCAGGATAGGCAGAGGGAACCTCTAATTAGGACACACCATTCCCCATTTTCTGCCGTATTCTGGAGAGCGCGTGTTGAGTGACAAAACTCAACGCCGCACTTTGCCTCGACACCAGAGTGAAGAAATGGAAATATAAATTTAAGTAAATATTTCATCTCCTCTAGTGGGGATCGAACCCACAACCAGTCGGTTTTACAGTCACACTTTCTGCTCCTACGCCACGTCAGGCTTCAAAAAAAATGCATAACATAATGGAAAAATATTCGATTATATGAGGAAAAAATATTAATCCATTTGTTTTCCTCATACAATCAATGTGGTATCTAGTTCAGATAATTGATTTGTAAATAAAACAAATTTAATTGTAAAAAATATTTATTTAAGGATTATTTTCTTATATTAGAATACAAAATTTAGAGCATGGTTTACTTAATGTGAACAAGTTGATAATTATTTTTCTGATAGGCGATTTGTTTAAGTACCAATAGACATTACATTTGAAACATTGTGTTTGTTTTGCTTTATGTATACACAACTCATATTATATTCTGTTAAATCTATTTTAGATTTAGTACTGTATCCCTATTCAGTCTAAGAGCAAACAAATTATTAATTTATTTGTTTTATGGTAGACTGTATCCAGGTATAAAAATAAACACATTCCATCATTACTTCACTTAACTTTTATTTAACACTTTTATTTCATTAGAACATAGGAAAAATAATAAAGAAAAAATATATATACTAAATTAACCATGGATAAATATATATTTTAATGACTTTAACTTATCAGCTTATTCACACTTTAAAAATCTATGTGAAATATAAAAATGTGGTATAAATAACTAATCATCTTCTTCAAAAAGCATTTGCAGCAAGTCTCGTTGACCGCACTGACTGCCTTCCAGCCTTTGTACACCTTTCCATTTAATCAATGTTGGTATTACCATTAGTTTTGTTCGACTGTCTGTCCTGAATGGACATGCTCTATCTTTCCAACTGAAATATAAATGTAATTTTGTTAATAAACATACATGAGAAAACTACTTTGAAAAGACAACAGTTACCTTAACTGGAACAGAGGAATTTAATTCCTAACGCTAGATTTTCATGTTCCCTCTGCCTACCCTTCTATGAACTGAGTAAAGTAGTGTTAGTAACAATGGCATAACATTTTTGAAGTCTATTTGGCACATAGCATAGTAGCCAAAGCTCAGCTCAGTTTCCCAATTAAATTCCAAACATTGTGTGCTGGCAGACCGCAACACCGTATATAGGATAGGCATGAAAAAAGTTTCACTACCAATTATTTCAGTACCGGTAACAAATCATGACAGACAATTGTCCTAAAGTTAGCCCGGCTGTACGACAAGTTTGCTTTTAAGATTTTTTTCCTACTTTTGATTATTAATTATTTTCCCGATTGTACAATGCACAAAAATTAGAAAACCTAACTTCAGGGCTGCCACAATTGAGGATAAAATAGAAATAGATTTAGCTATTCCAATTATTATATTATGATAATGCCAGCGGATTTATCATTACTTTGCATTGTAATACATATATCTATTTTTGATAAAACATGTGGTAACATTTTGATAACAATGAATGATACATGATAAGATGAACTCATATATTTGAAAAAAAGAATTGAAACTAAATAATATCTATATTTTATAAACAATTTACAAATATACTCACTATTCACGATCACCAACATCAACATACACAAATATAGCATTTTTCTGCAAATCACTTAAATAGGCTTTTAGTGCTGGTTCAACTGAAAATTAAAAAATATAGAGTTCAGACTAAATGCCATTTAATTATTGAATAAAAAAGATATGTATAAAATAAGGTTATAACTTAATATATTATAGATGAATGCCAGCACTTGAAATCTCATTTGCCACTATGGGGAAATTAATTATTTTCATTTGTTTGCCCTGCTAACAAAAAGAGAGGAACAGCATTTAGTTTAACATTGGGTAGTATTTGGTAGATATATATTAATAAAATAACTTATCAAAACAAATAATGTATTACAATATTATATTTTGAATGTTCCTACCCAATTGACAATATATACACCAACTTCTGCCATTGTCTTTTTTACTACCCGTAAAAAATAAGTAAATATTCCTTTTTGTCTTAACATTTTCAATATAATTTGTGAATTCTTCATAATTGTTTAATGTAAGGATTTCAACTTTTGGTTTAGGCATTTCACTGTCATAAGTATTCTTAAAAATATTATATATGTTAGCTATAGAAATATATTTAAATTTTAAAATGACAAATGTCATAAGTTTTTTCTTATACTATAAAATAAGTTAGACGTGAATATTTTTATTTTCAATGTAAATTAATAAAACAAAGTTTGTTACAGGTCAATAAAGTGTCATTTTTATAGTAAAAAAAATATTCATTAAATAAAAATAACAAATATATAATATATGTTCCTTTTATAGTACTCAAGCATCACTTGAATTTTTACTCATTTATTAATAGTAATTTGGTAAATGTTAGTAGCTAACTTAATCAAATTATCAAATACACTTACCTTCAACACAATCAGGACACCAGCTATTGCCATTCGGTAATTTTGAGCCACTAAAGTGAAATATAACAGGTGGACCATTGGGGTCAATATTCTCCGTAAAATTTGCAAAATCATCAAAACCTTTTATTTCTATTTGATTAACCATTTTATATGTTTAGTTAGATTAAATATAATTTATAGTCTTCAGAATATATATTTGGTTTTTTATATCATCTACGTTTACTTGGGCAAGCGATTGGCTCATATATTGTAATAATAAAGTATAAGTTACTATTATAAATTGTATCCCTTATCTTGAATTAAACATAATTGGATAATAAGAAATGTCAATTGTCATTTTTTAAATGCCGCTACGTCATGCATAATTGCAGATGTAAACAGATTGACAACTGTTACAGATAGAAAAAAATCTTGTGTCAAATATCGCAAACGTTAAGATACCGTACAATGAAGCACGATATTCATAAAAATATACAAAAAATTATATTTTTGATTGGAGTAAATGGAGAAAAAATGCAGATTATCTATAAACTTATTTTATTAGTTATTAGTTAGCTGTTGCTAAAAACTATCTATGGTTATATACCCTGAGAAATTATTTATTAACTTAAATTGTTTTTAAGAGAAACAAACATTCAATTATTTTAAGTCGACAAAAGAAAAAAAATGTAACATATGACAAAATTATTATATTGATAACCACTTGTATTTTTTGTAAAATGTTCTCAATTAAAAAACATGCGTTGAAAGGAAAAGTCAACGGTCACCATGACAGTTACTCCAATCTTCAATTTGAAAAAGTTTTGTTTGTGCTGTGCAATGTTTTCCTTTAACGAGTTATATTTATATTATTAAAAGTAGTATTTAAAAATGGATTCATCGTTTAAAAAACAATCTGCTATGCAGCCCAAAACTCTAGCAGAACTATTACCTGGACTTGGCAGTTTGTTTTTATTTACTTAAGGATAATGTTTCATTAAAATAGTCAAACTTTTTGCTTATTTCATTAATATCAATACTATTAAGCTACAATATATATATTTTTTAATGTAAATTAGTAGTCTACATCTATATAATGTATATGTTGTTCTCTCTCATATGTTATTCTCTTTCTTAGGTATTCTTTCGGTAGATACAGTTATTACAAACACTGCTAGAAAACAATCACGACAAACTATATTACCACGTACTGCAGAAAAAATGATGAAGCCCTTGACTTTAGCAGAGATGCGGGGTGAATTATTAGGTATTATTATTTTTCTTTTAGATCCATATGTATATTTTTGATTTAATTTCATTTCATCATCTCCAGGCCAGTCGTGGCACAGCGGCACGAGGTGTGACTGTAAAATGGACTGGCTGTGGGTTCGATCCCCACTCGACTCCTATTTCCATTTCTTCGCTCTGGTGTCGAGGTTAAGCGCGGCGTTGAGTTCTGCCACTCAACACGTAATGCCTCCAGAATTCTGCAGAAAGTGGGGAACAGAGTGTCTTGATACTAGGTTCCCTCTGTCTACCCTGTTGTGTGCGGGATACAGTGTGAAGATGATTTATTTGATGTATTTATTTATCTCTATAACATTAAATTCCAGCTTTAAAGCCCTTATCACCTAGAAGACCATCACAGCAAGACGTGTCTATGAAAAAAAAGGGCTGGAACTCATCAGTGAAAGTTGTTAACAAAACAAAAAGTCACACATCAGAAGGACAAATGAAGCATAATTCTGTTAGAAAAGTCCTCAATTTCCAATCTAAAACCAAGGTTTATGTTTCGTTTTAATAAAATTATATAAAGTTAGCTATCTAGCCATATTAGAAGGCCTTTGTGGCGCAATAGTTTATCACTGTGTTATGTCAATTATTTTAATTTCCTCAGAGCATGGAATTAAGTTATATCATTCTACACACAATTAATTGAAAGCAGATAATAGGTGTATCTTTATAGATTTTCTCACCATATCCTGCAAATGTGGGAAAAAAATATGCAATATAAAAAAAATATATGAAAAACCTATTTATGTCTATACATGAAATAATTTATATATATTTTTTTATACAGACTCCCAACCCGAGAGTAACTACTATAATGAATACAGAAACACCTAAATTTCCAAAACCAGAATTTAGAGCTAAAAAGTCTCTTCACATACAAAGTAAGTAAATATATTTTGTTTTATTATTAATTTGTAAAGTGTTTTAATTTTAGATATTATGTATATTAAAAAACTATGAATGCTTGGTTTTTATAGAGAAACATTTTTATTCCTTTGTTTAATCCTCATTTGAGGTAATAAATTTCTCTTCAATCAAATTCTTCAATATCTTCAAAATTCTTCAATAGAGAAGATTTCTCTATTCTTTTAATCTACTAGTTGATTACAAAGTAATGTCGAAAATTCAAGCAGAAACCAGAGAATGTAGTGTGTTTTTTTTAGCTCCGCACTGTATCCCCAACATATCATTGTAGGCAGAGAAAATCTACGAATTGAGTGTTAACATACTTCCTTTAAGACACTTGTGTTTCACACTTACTGCCGAATGATGAAGGCATTGCGTGTTGAGTAGTGGAACTTAATGCCGGGCTTTACAGTATTACCTGTTACCAGAGAGCCCAAATGAAAATATTAAATATTTCACTTTCTTATGTGAGAATTAAACCCACCTTACCTTACTACCTTATGTTCCAAATGTGTTCAAATCTTTATGTTCATTCCAAATGTTAATAATTCAATTGATTAAGTAAAAGATTAATATTTTATTATTTATATTTAAAAAAATAATTTTTCAGATAAAACAAATGTAAGAATCAGTGGTGTATGCAACATACCCGAAACACCTGTCATATCAAATAAACTAGTAAAAAACAGATTTACAATGCAGCATAATTTTAACAAGGAGAATAAATCATATTTGTCTAATATAAATAAAAAGAAAATGGCATCGCCTAAGCCCAATTTTAACATAAAACCTTTGATACCTGACACACCTATTTCTAACATGTCGTTCAAATCAAGTAGTGATGCAAGTTTTTTACAAAAAGAAAAAGAAATTAATGATGTTGAAGAAAAAATTAAAGTGTTAGCAGAAAAACCGATTTTGGAAAATATAGCCGAAATTTCTCCACCAGTTTCAACTCCTTTCAAAGAATACAGGAATGTTAAAGATTTTTTCAATAATAGTAATGAAAATTCTGTACTCTATAATGATACTATAATGTCTTTTAATAAAGATACCGAACATAAAGACAGAAGAGACGAAAGCGTTATAGTTTCTTTATGCGATCTTCTCAATAAAGCAACAGTCAATTCAAGTGATTCTACAGAATTAAGTGATTTACTGGATATCGAGAAACAAACAGAAAATAATATAAATATGATCGAAAACGGCATCAGAACATTACAAAATATCAAGGAAGCCCAAGTAAAATCATTACAATATGTCAAAAAATTAATCAATGAGAAAAGGGCGAAAAAGATTTCAGAGACTGAAAATGATACTACAGTAGTTGCTGTTAAAAAAACCGTTTTTACTTCAGAACAAATAAGTCCACCAAAGAGTCCTGTGTTGAGAGCGTCAGTAATACAAAATAAATCGCCATCTTATAAAATACCTAAAAAGAACTTATGTTGGAGAAAAAAAGTTTTTCACAAATCAATGCCAGATTTGCCCAATGATCAGAAAACACCAGAAAAAAATGATAAAGCTCTCAACATGTATATGCAAATAAAAGAGAAAATGAACTTTTTAAACACGCCTCTAGTAAAACATCGTAATAATCAAGCTGTAAACACTCCGACAGCGACATCACATAATTTGAAAATGCAGCTTGATAAACTTTATAATGCAAGCTAAGAATTAATAATGTTTTTCTCAATAGTCCAAACTTACTGGGCTATTATTCTTGCAATAACCAAGATAAAAATATTGTGTTTGCAAGGAACTTTAGTAAAATTTTAAATAATAATAAATTAATAAAATAATAAATATATAAAGATGTTGACACAGTGCATTATGAGAAAATATATTTATTGATGAAGTATATTATAACTATATTACTAATATATTCACTAACATGTTTACTTTTAAACCAAAAACGCTGCTGGTTAGCATAATTTAATAATATAACTTGATTTCACTTTGAACTGATCTTACACTTTTTTTTGTTGTGAGAATTTATGCTTATAATGTTTGTATTATAATATGTAAATAATTGTAAAATTTTACTATATTAAAAGATTTTGACTTATTTATTTTTTTATTTGTGTTCATAACAGTATTGGCTGAGCCATTGGAGGGCCAGATAGGATATGACAAAACTGAAGACTTGTTCTAGATCGCCATCATAAGCCTAATTACGAGGGCCTCATTAATTTTAAATTGAAAATATTTATTCTCCATATACAAAAGATAAAAAAGATACAAAGATATAATACACAAAGTACTACAGCGATGTAATAAAAATAATGAATTCCCCCGCTTCGAGATCGAACTCATAAACGTCGTATCTACAGTTTACAGACGCTATTCTAATCATACATTTATTGTTATCATGTTTATGATAGAAGTCTTGTGCGTTCTACTTCCCAATTAGGGGATCCATCGCACACAATTGTTTTCCATTCAACAGTTGGTAGTACTTGTAGCAAATGACGTCGTTTGTTTTGCTTGTTTTTGTAGTTGGTATATAGAGCTGCAGTTTACTATAATATAATGACATTGACATAAGTGACAGCTTGTTGATAACATATTTTTTAATTATTATTTCGCTTAAGACTGTTCTTTATAGTTACTAATTTATAAGAAACAAAAATTCTTATAGAACAACATATAAATCATAATTTGATAAGTGATAACGTTATCAAGTTAAACATTAAAGATTAGCCTCATTAACTTCTCTTCACAACAGATAAATATAAGAAGAGGACTGTTTTGTGTAAATATAAAAGTAGGTAAATTTGAAAATGGCATTATCTAAGCCTATAATGAATTTTGTGGCTTCATATTTACAGAATCTATATCTGCATCCTATAAAAACGAAAGCTGTTACAAGGTACGTAGATTATTAACATCTATTTGGTGTTTTAATATATTCAACAAACAAAGTACAAAGTGCAATTTTATGCGAATATAAAAATATATCTGCAGCTGTGTCGTGGGGTCAGCGGGTAGCATTGCATCACAATTGGTGGCCGGTCAAAAGATTCGCCTCGATCCTGTCTTTGCATTTTTTTTATATGGGTAAAGTACTTTAATACAATTTTTTACATAGCAATATTAATTTTATTAAGTTGAATTCACATAGAAGCAATTCTATGAAGAAGCTTCTAGGACATTACTGCTGAGAAAAGCCACCAAGTCAAAAGTTGCTCTATTCAATAGCAAAATTACAATTTTACAATACTTGCTTTTCTGCAATAAAATTAAAGATTATTTGTACACATTTTTATCCTGGAAATATTCTCAAAGTATTTATATAAATGTTTAGTATAGTAATAAAGTTATTCAACATAAATATCTTTCACCAGGTTAATATTTGGTGGAACTATACCTCATTACTTCTATGAATTTATAGAGAGAGTATTTCCACATAAAACATCAGCTTTTCCATTAGCAAAGAAGCTTCTGTTTGAAAGACTGATTTTTGCACCATTCATGCAAGCATTCTCTTTATATACTCTGGCAAGATTTGAAGGCAAGAACCACGCAGCTGCACTAAAACAGTTAAATGCTTTATACTTAACCGTGTTAGAAGCCAATTGGAAATGGCTTACACTATTCCAGATTATCAATATGGCATTTATTCCTCCCATGGTAAGTAACAATTATATTTTGATCTGATTAGTGGTAATTCTTACAAATTTACCTTTTTACTCAAAAGTTAATAAACTATCAGGGAGATCATTTATATAAATAGAAGCTTTAACTAAAGTTAATGGCATTGATATATGGTGTTATTTCTTAGGTAGTTATTTCTTATCAATTAAACACTTATTGCTATACATATATGACATTGTATATTAATAATTTAAAAATATATATAAATATGTATGTATATTACATTAAATGTGAGGCCGTTGAGGTGCAATGGATCAGTGTTTGAATGTAACTGCCATAGTTGCAAGTTCAGTTCACCACTCAAAACACAATGTCTCACAATTATATATAAAGCAGAGAATGAAATAATTTGATACTAGGTTTTCTATGTTTATCCTATAAACAGAATCAGTGAAAAACTGAAAAGAAAATGATAGTAATTATGTAACTTATGAATTTATAAATGTTTTTCTTAATGGTATTTCCTATGACTAATATATAATACATTTGAAAAACAATTTTATTCCTCATTTCAGCTCAGAGTGTTGTTTATGAATCTTGTTGGTTTTGGATGGGTTATATTTATCGCTTCTAAGAGACGACAACAGAGTCAAAAGAAACAATAAAGGAAAAATATATAATAAATATTACACAGTTCTGGTGACGGATAAGAATTTATGATTTAATTAATGGTAGTCAACATTATATTTGTGGGACTACTTATCTGATAAAATTTATAAAAAGTGCTTTTAAACATATATAAGTGAAATGTATTTAAATTTTATTTACATATTATCATGAAAACATGGATCCAGTCCTCCAGTCCAGTATTTACAAGTTTTCTAAAAAATATCTATTTTAGTATATTATAGTAACTTCTTGAATATATTTTATTCACAAGTTTTTATAACTTGATTAAGTGTAAGGGTAAGCATATTGGATCCTTTACATTCCTATTTCATATATAAATATTAAGGAATATGAGAAAAAGAAATATGTTATTGTTAGATACTTTATTTGACAACAGCAAAAACTTATGAAACTTTATATTTGTATAATTAACGGCCAAAGGTCAAATTTGTTTGTAAAACATAAATTGGTCTATTTTAAATTTTTACTTTTATAATAAATATTATTTTTCTTATCATGACTTTTATTCTAATATCATTGTTTTTTGTTTTCTAATTATTGCTTTGATATATTAAATTATAGTAACTTATTTATATTAAATTAAAACTAAAGATACTTATGAGTATGCTATTTAAAATGCAATATTGCAGAATGTCTCGTCAGTTATAATATCTATACTTTGAAATGTTATTTGTAAAACAAAAGTTTAAAATTAAACATTTACTACATATTTTCATATTATATTTTCGCTGATATATGATTTTTAAGAGTCAAAGACAATCATTTAATAATACATAATATCATTTTTCAATTTATAAGATCACCAATCATTGTTTTCACTCTAATATAAATATATAAATAAAACAAAAAACGACTAGAAGTATTTCTAAATAAATTAGTGTAAATAAGTTATGTTACAATAAATAAATATTATTGCACTTAAGTTTAATTAGGGAAATAGCATATTGAAATACAGGTCATTAATAAATATTAAAATAAATTATCAACAAAAGTAAAAATAAATAAACAAAGACTAGTAATGTTTCTTTTCGACTAGAACATCTTATTAGTTTTCCATTTAAAATGTTTAAAAAATAAATAGTACTTAGGGAAACTATTTACACAAATCTTTGTATAAAGATCCATTAAAAGATGACTAGAGAACATCTAAATGTTAAATTTACCTACTTAAAAACTAAATAAATACACTTTTAAACAATACATCTTTTTTATAAATCGGATATTTTATGTACTGAGCCATCTTTTGTTTTCAATATTGAACAAAAAAATAAATAATTCGCTTTAGACATACTATTTTGAACATTTGTAGAAGTATTTAAAATGAATATTTGTTCTAAATTCAAGTTCCAAAAGATATTACAAATTTATAAATATTAGCCGTGTAATAAGCGAAGTCAATACATTGAACAGCCTACTACGTTTAATAGATTATAAAAGATAAATCCCATTTAAACATAAGGAAATGAAGTAATGAAATGCTTATTTTTAATTTTGTAGGAATGTTTAACTAACGAAAATTTTAATTACGAATAAATATAGAAAAAAAAAAACTATAAAATCTCAAATATCACGTGAATAGGCTGCCTTATCGTCATTAATATTATTTGTCAATATTTTTTATTATTCACGTTCAGGGTGCGGGGATCTCGACCAGCTTCTTTGCGAGGATGCACTGCTGTAGTAGCTTCCTGTCGACGGTGTGGAAGGTGTCGGCCGTCGGTAGGGAATCGGACGTTTTCGAGCACTGTTATTTTGTTAGGTATGTACTAAATACTAATACGGTAAGTATTAGTGTTTTAGCATGTTTATAAATGAGTTAGTAATTGAACATGCTATTTAAAATGTAAATATATAAGTTGAAATTAATACAGTATTATTTTTATTTTTTTTAGTAATATTATTTCTTATAAAAAAAGACTTGTTTTTGTAGTTAAATTATATGTTAAGCTCATGCAGACTGAAAAGAAAATTACGATATCAATTATGACAAGCTTACCTTCAAACATGCTCTATTTACGGTGGAATGTGGCGAAACAAGGTCTACCATGCAAAAAAAAGGAAATGAAAACAAAATAATAATTGACAATATACTTTAATGTGACAAAAAAATAAATCAAAACAAAAACACACTAAAATGTCCTTATACATAGCACTTCTACATCTGGCGTCACTCTTTCATAAAACTTTGCTATATTTATAATATATACTTTGAATTCATCTTCTCCGATACTTGTATTTCTTTGACGTATACGTTAGATCTATTATGGGTGCGCTACGGAAGAAAAATAACATTTAATTACTAGGAAATTACTTCACTATGTAATTATAATAAGAATTCTACTTCCTTTTATTTACCTAACTTTTATTGAGATCAGAAAAATATTTATTTGAATTCAAATTTACTTCTAAAATTAGAAAAAGGATTTTATTTTCTTAGATATAAATAATTTACCCTGGTTAGTACACAATAACTGTCACAATCTAATAATTACATGAAAAGCATTATTACTGAGTATAAATATTATATATTGTTGTGAAAATGTTGCCAGTTGATAAAATAAAATTATTGTTAAGAATGTAATGTTTTAAGAAAAAAAAATAAGAAGATTTCTTTATATCTTTTGTAGGTATATATTATAATTAAAAATGAATTGTATGGGAACAATGTATTCAACTTAATCTACAACGAGAGGGGTCTCTAATCCGAGCTACTACTTGTGTCTTCAGAACTCGTGCTAGATTTTCGTGACTTTTTTCTACAAAAGAAAAAAAAACAAAACATGTAACAATAGCAAATAAAAATATTAAGTTGACATATAATTATGTGTTCCTCTAGAGTAACATTTATTTACTTATTCAAATTAAATTATTGGCAGATTTACACGATTTCGGTCGCAGCGCAGGGACACAAAGTGTGACTGTAAACGCGACTAGTTGTGGGTTCGATCCCCACTCGAGGAAATGAACTATTTATTTTAATTTATATTTCCATTTATTCACTCTGGTATCGAGATAAAGCGCGTCGTTGCTGTGTTGTGTGTGGGATACAACGCGAAGCTGATTTATCAATGTATCACAAGTAACACATAATTTTATGTCAAAAAAATAAAAAAGCCCATTATTAATAATCATATACAAGCATCACACAATGTTAAAAACTATTAAACTAAATTGCTTATAAATATAATTAATACTTATAAGCAACGCATAGTGTCCTGATGAAAAGTGCTTTTGCTGTTTGTGTTTATATCTTATATAGAAATATTAACTTAAATGTTAAAATAAAAGAAAAATGTAAACATTATTGATAGAACCTTCTAAGGTAATAAATTAAAACGACCCAAAATAAAAATAAAAAAAATAAGAAAAAAGAAAACCAATGTTAGATCAACAACAAACAAACGCCAAGCGGCCACATCAACATCTACAACCGCCATCGTATAAATGTCAACGTCAATGTCAAAACGAAGTGGCCATCTAGTATGAAGCTAGCATCTGCTCTGTTTTCACTTATGGTCTGTTAGATATATTATAGTTGAGAATAATCTACTTTGTGAATGTCAAATAAAATGATATTAACTTGCTCAATGGCACGTAAACCTGCTATATATATGCACAACTATTAGAGAACAGGTTTCTAAATGTTAAAATTTTAATTATATCGAGATTATATTATATTGAGTTATATTCTCTTAGTTATTTTTGTTTCAAAGGTCAGTTCAAATGAGAAAAGCAAACTAACATCACAACTTCATAAAGCCACTATATATAACTGTCATCGTTTAAATGTCAACGTCAATGTCAACGTTTGGGCGGGCGGTGAGCGGGCGTCGGTACCTCGTGATGCGGCGGCGGTCGAGGAAGCTGGGCGAGCCGGCGCGGCGCGGGATGGAGGGCGAGCGCGACCGCGACCCGCTCGATCTACGGTAATCGGCGTACACGCCCGTCATTGTTCTGTTACGTACCACGGTATACGCGCGCATGCATCGCGGTTGTTTATTATAGAAGGAAAATGTCATTCTAATTATTCTTATTTGTCGCATTTTTACCGTTTATAATGTAAGAAGTACAGTGTAAACTGTTAATAACAACACTTGATTCGACGGCAAAACTTTGAAGTTTCGAAATTGGTATATTTTTGATGCAACGATGATGATCGCGTGGCAGCTATACGAGTATCCTGCCATACTATAGTATGGCTGTGGTCTTTTCCGTGTCGTTATATAGAATTTACACTGTATCGTGTAAAAACGTGAACACTAATTTATAATTATTTTCTTTATAATCAATATCTATTTTATTTTTACTCGTAACCATGTAATAGATAGGTAATAATTAATCGTGTTCATATTTTTATTTACTATTCAATTAAATTCAATTTACATACCTAGAAGAACGCGTGGACCTTGATGAGCTACGCGACGACCTAGACGAGCTGCGGCTACTGTAGGAGCTTGACCGACTTGACCGGGACCGCCTGAAATAATAATGTTTTTATTTATAATACATTAAAACACAAAGTATAGATTTTGGTAATTGAAGATATGTAATAAAAGTTGATAAAAATATATTTTTAATAAAAATATTAGCTTATTCTGGTTATATAATCAAGAGAACTGTACGTAATGCAATGTATTATATTTAAAATAGATAAGAACATATGCAGAGAATATGAAAATATTATATCATAATGATTAATTAACTCTTTAACTTTAATTTTGAAAATTGTAATATATTTATTTAACTTAATCTGCCTCAACATACCTCGAAGACGAATAGCTCCTAGACCTAGACCGCGACGATCTAGACCTAGACCTAGAACGAGATCTGGACCTGGAACGGGAGCGCGACCGTGACGATGACCGCGACCACCGCCTCGACGCACTACGATCACGTTTTTTATTCTTAACTTCCGGAGAACTTTCCACATTCACTGGACTATCTTTTTTAGGAGTTTCGGCCTTTTTTGGACTTTTGCTAACTTTTGGTGAAGGTTGGACTTCTATTATTATTGGACTATCGCTTATTGGTACCGGTTCCTCTGGAACTACTTCGCGTGACGCTTGAGATGTCGACGGACCGTTAGTTTTATCATTTCGTCGTCTCTCTATGGTAGCGCGCGCCATTTGTGCCAAATTTTCTTTTAATCTGTTAAATTCTTTTATGTCCAGATCCTCTTGGCGAGCTCGATCGTGTATTCTTAGAAAATCGTCTTCAGAATCGTCGTTCTCACTGGACGAACTCCTCATGCACACTGCTTTTGGTTTGAACTTATCTTCCTTATTTTTCTTTTTCTTAGGTTGAAGATCCGATGGCGATTTGATGTATTTTCTTTTATCTTTCTCCGGTAACTTTTCTATTATTTCGAGGTATCTTTCAGGGCTGCGACGAGCTGGGGAATAGCTAAGACTCGAGGTACTACGACTGCGTTCTTTAGAACGGGAAGTATGATCCTTTCGAGACTCCTTACTTTTTTCTAAATCATTCTTTTCTTTCTCATTTCTCTCCGGTCTAGCTGGTTCCGGTCGTGGCGATAGAGTTCGTCGTTCCGAACTCTTCTTTGATTTAATACTGGGAGTGTTACTCTTCTGTTTCTCTTTCTTAGAGCTCTTACGCTCTATTGACGAAGATTTTGACCAGCTTCTTAATTTTTTGCGTCTTTGTTTATCTTCGGGCGTAGGTGATCTCCGTTTCGATTTACTTTCATGTCTCTTGTTATCTACAGGTTTGGCATTGGATTTGCTAATTTCTTTCTTCTCAACTGGCCTTCGTTCGGGTGATTTGTTTCTAGAAGATTCCTTTGGACTCTCTCGAGGTTTTGAAACGCTTCGCCTCCTTTTTTCTTTAACTGGAGATTCGTGGTCTTTGTGGTATCTCGATTTCTTACTAGGTGATTTACTATCTTTACGTTTTCTTGGCGTTTCACTTTCAGATTCTGACGATTGTTCCGGTCTGAAACTCTTGTAATATCTCTCTGGTTCTTTTCTAGAATCTTTCTTAGATTTGTAAGATGGAGAACGATCTCTATATTCCCTGGAAGTCTCGGGCCTGTCTCTTGGCATACTCTTTTTTCGCCTTGATTCATGGTTTTCTTTGTAATATCTTTCATTTTGTTCACTTCTGTTTCGTTTATCATATTCATCTTCAGATCGTCTGACTTCTTCCGTTCTTTTAACCTCTTCTTGACGTCTACCTCTGTAGACTGGAGACTCACTTTTTCTAGACTTTTTGTTGTCTTTATACTGTCTTGAATCGTCTCGTCTTGGATCATCTCTAGATTTTTCGACTCTATTATAATATGTCTCTTCACGTTTTCTTGCGGGCGATGGAGTCTTTCGCCGTCTTTTTTCAGGTGGAGGGGAGTCGCTGGCTTGCCGTCTTCTAGGGTTATCATTTTGCCTTGAATTTCTTGAAGAATCATTATGTTTGTTATTACGTTCTTCTTGATCTCTATTCTTTTCAATTGGACGCTCATATTGATTTTCCTTCGCTCGTTTCAAGTTGACTGGCGAGCTAAAAATAAATATTTTTAAAATAAAATTTACTTTATACAATAAACTGTAATATAAAATAAATGTAACAAAACATTTATCACAAAGCACCGATTTTATTATACTAATAATAAAAAATAGAGTTATAAATGAAGACCATAATCTGGTTTTATGGAAATACGACAAATTTTTCATGATGTGTAAAATAAAAAAAAAATCTTACTTTTCACGACTTGATGGCGCAGTGCTAGCTCTTCGTCGGCTGCTCGATTTTTTCTGTTCAAAAATCAACATATACACATGAAAATCTGTGTGAAACAAAATGGCAATAACACCAGTGCCAATACAAGAAGACTAGTGGTTATGGCAACTAAAAATATATTTACTAAAACAAAGAGAAACCCTTTAGATCACATCCAATCAACGCAAAGTAAAGAGCTTCAGTAAAAAAATAATTTATACACATGCATGTCTATATGGAATCAGATCAAATTAACAGAAGGCTTTAACTTAAAATTTGTTTTTAAAAAAAGCTACTCACGAAAGCAAGTATTTATAAAAATATTTATTATAATGGACGAATTGTTAGTTCTTTTTGCACTGTTGCATTACATTTACAATATTAAGATATATCCATAACACTCTCGACGATGACAAGTTGTCTAAAAAATATTATATAAATAAAAGAAAACAAAGGATTTGGCACTAGTGTGTTAAATCCATTTTACACAATATTTCTAATTCGTATAGTAGGAGTTAGTTTTTAAATATATACATATAAATACATGTAGTACACAAAAAAAAATCAAAATATTAACATATTAGGACGTACCTTATATAACAAACGGTGGTGGTATTGTATACCATTTAAACATGTGGAGCATCCTTAATTAGTTTTGAGTCAATGATAGAAGAGGGAGAATGTTATGGATTAGTTATATTATCATAAACAATCATGTCGACATAATTAACAATGTGCTATACAAAAACGTGCTTATATCTGGCTCGAAGGACCAATAAATATTTATTATGTAGAAGAACACGTATTAAATATTACTCGTATACACTTTATGGTAATTAACTTACTGTTATCATATAGAACGAAGCACGTTTTTCCAATACACACATATATAAACGCGATATTTAGCGATACCACCATGTTTTAATTTATAGTACTACGAAAAAAAACCATGCAATCAACAAAAATCTGTGCACATCAAGACCCTGACAATCGCCCATCTTTTTAAATAGTTAAGTTAGTCACAAATGTACTTTAAAATGCAATACCAAATTTAACACGTATTATTTTAGGTTTCACCTAACAGTGTTCTTACTGAGTGTTATTGTTTTGTGATATACTTACAGTATACTTTATTTCTTCAGATAAAGATGGCTATCCTATGAAATGATGCACAGTTAAACAGATAATTTTTACTGTCTATTTCTTGTATTTACAAAAAAAAAATGTTAACAAAATAAAAAAAAGAAATGAAACCCACGATAAAATATTATCGGCCCATTAAATGACTTTTTTTTTATTAATATGTGTGGGCATTTAGCAATAAAAGTTGAAGCTTGGGATATAGGGAATAAATAAGGCAAATTAAAATAGTGTAATCTACAATATCACAGCTTCAATGGAGTAATGCACAAAAATAGGGATGTGTTCAAATTGTAATATTATATATTTTTAAAACCCATAATATTATTTGCACGCAAAGGGATGTGCAAAATTATTTTTCAATTTCAAAAAGAAAATTAAGCAGTGTGCTATATTAACATTTTTGATAGTTCTAGGGACAGAGTAAGGTGGAAGGTCAGTGTAGTGTAAAAAAAAGTCCCCAATAGAAAAAAAAAACTAAAACATTTTTATCAATATTTAACAGGCATACACAACCCTAGGCCCGTCGCTACCCGAAAAATATTACAAGACAGTAATTACTATAATTTGTACTGATTATTCAAAGATCATGTCTCCAATAAAAGAAAAAAACAAAAATAAAATAGTAAAAAAAAAGAAATCTCGTAAATCATTTAAAATTGGCAAAGGCGTTTACGACTTTCAGCCTACATTAAGCTTTGAGTTCGCTTATTTATATTGGCTCAGTCTTAAAAAAAATCCAAACAAGATTTACTATCGATAAACTGTTCGAATATAAATAAATTATAATCTAACACAATCTTTGAATATATTCCAGACCTACTATCAAACGGCTAAATTTAGGCATTTCGAGTGAATTAGTATAATTATTTACCTTTTTTTTCTTTGGACGTTCGTCTTCAGAGCTTTCGTCGCTGTCTTCTGAAGCGCTGGAACTGTCCGGTGACTTGGAACGCTTCTTCTTCTTCTTACTGGAATCTTGTCTGAGAAAGATTTAGTTAGTTTAATATTCAATTTTAAAAATATATTTATTTTATTTTATGTAGATGTATAAAAACTAATTTTCCATAAAATAATAGACTCTATATACACTTTAAAAACAGGTAATTATTTAAAAAAATTAAGTTGTCATATTTTAAAAGCTTTCTTTATTTTTTGCCGCTATCATTGCCTATAGTTATATTCTCTATACATTATCATATTGAGTTACAAACTTTCAAACAATGTAAAAAACTTTACATACATTCTATATTTATTTGTTAATTGATATTTGATAGTCTTAAGAATAAAGTAAACCTTATCTTTATAATAGTAAAATAATAGATATTTTTTTATATTCCTTACTTAACGACCTGTCTCTATAATGTCATAGAATCGCCTTTAATGTCTTTATATAGAATATACACTGTATACAACGATGTCTGTAAAGTTCTATATATTTTATACATTTTTTATTTATTAGTTGAGTGAAAATATTGATATTTATATGTTATCATAATAAATTTTAAAACATTGTCTAATAATATATATATATATATATATATATATATATATATATATATATATATATATATATATATATATATATATATATATATATAT
>JAATLQ010005579.1:1938-17690 GCA_013421005.1 Heliconius erato x Heliconius himera | reverse complement strand
ATTATCCTCTTCTAAGCCATGGAAAAGAAGAACTTTTCTCCTGGACTGTGTTTCAAGGCGGTCCAGGCCGACTACCACAAGTTCAACCTGAGACTTCAATAAGCCAAGCGTTTTCCACACAAAGGACTTGAATGTGTTGAACTCAGCAGCCAAAGTCTTTATTGTGGGGGTGGAAGCTGCAGATCCAGACTGTATTAAGTTCTTTTCAAACTCACCCATTCTGGATGAGAACACAGAGGGGAGTTCTTCCATACTTTTCATAAGTTGCTCCACAGGTGTAGTCATTGTAAATATAGTGTAGAAAACAGTGAGTGAGTTTAGTTATCGACTTAAACACAGGTATTTAAACTTTTACCACATATATGTATTTTTAAGAACTTTTTTAAAAAAAAATTTACAGAGCTTTTAAAAACGCGTCTGTCTACTTTTGTGTCTACCCGCCGAAAAAAGTTCTACAAACCTTGTTATATAATACTAGTGGGGGCCGCGCAGCTTCGCCCGCTTATTTGCATTCTAAAAAAAACACGAAATACGTATTCAATAAAATAATTTTAACATCCTGAATTAAATTTTTCAAAAATCGGTGGCGATTTAAAATATTTTCCATATAAACTTTCAATCCCTTATTTGAACCCTAAGGGGGTAAATTCTAAAAAGACCATGAAACACATGTTACATGAAATATTTTAAAGAGTCTGAACTTCAAATTTTATAAAAATCGGTGCTGTTTCAAAAGAAAAAAACACACAAACTTTCAACCTCTATTTCATACCTTTAGGGTTAAAATTTTTGAAAATCGCTTCTAAGTGAATATCCAGATTATGAAAATAAACGTCTGTCCAAATTTCACGTTTCTACGCACAGCGGTTACGGTTATGTGCGTGCGTCTTACCCCAGTCAGTAAGGTACATGTCCTTTTATATATATATATAGATAAGCTAAAATTATTTTTAAATTTTAGATATACCTATTTAGATATTTTGGGCCTGATTCGATAAAGCGTTTGTTTTGTATAACTTTACTGAAACGTATGGATTGTACCTACGCGGTTTGTTCTATGTTGTCTTGGAAATAAAAAAATATATATACCTACATTAGAAAAATATCTTATGCGAGTTGTGGATGCGATTGATTGACATACATATAATATTAAAAATATATGTTTCTATAAAACAAAATTTGACAATGATTTTCGTTTAATAGTTATTAATTTCTACAAAATGGCATCATGGCCGTCGATTTGTTACTTTAGGTACCTATAACAAATGCAACAATCCACACTCTACAGTACGCGCGGTAGCAACGTTACACAGTAATGAGATATTAATGGAATATCGATGTTCTCAGAAACTACTTCTGAAACAATATTCTGAACTGAGTGTCCATAATTGATAGCGTTCCAAGGGTCGCAATTTCAACGGCTAAGTAGACCTTTTGTAGTCGATATTGTGAAAATCGGTCATGCGATATTTTAGCTTATGTATAAATATTATATTTGAATAAACATCTTTATAGAGAACGCTAAGACTTGTATTTATAATAGATACTCATTATGCTGTATCTCGCATGTTTCACTCAACGGCGTAAATACGGTTCACTCAACGGCGCGCTTTGCTTCTACATCAAAGTGAAGAAATTAAAATATTAAATACTTCATTTACTCGAATCGGAATCGAACCCACAACCTGTCGCGTTTGCAGTCACACACTTGTGCCCCTGCGCCACGACTGGTCCCAACAGTTTTATTATATTAAAAAACATCTATATTTACAAATTTATATTCTACTCATACTCCACTTTAAGGGTAAATATTTACAAAACTACACAAACATGCGCAGTATTTTAAATAGGAGGCAATGTTTGAAAGTTAAAATGAAATTCCCTCCCTGATCTTTATTGCTCTAATAAATCATACGAGGACCTCACATCGCCGGAGGGACGAGACTCAAAGTTTATAACAGCGCCTTGTAAATTATTATATTTATTATACTAGCGGCCCGCCCACGGCTTCGCCCGCTTAAAATACATGATTATTGATTAAATAAGCAGAATTTATTGACAACTATAATGACTTCTAATATGTTTTTTTTTATTAATATCTGTAATATTCTAATATGATTTTTTTACGACACTATCGTAAACTAAAAATACGACCAATGTTGATATTTGATATTCATCGTACTATCCTACATAAAGATAATTTCTACATAAAGATAATTATTTATTAAAAATCAGCTTCACGCTGTATCCCGCACTCAGCAGGGTAGGCAGAGGGAACCTAGTCTTAAGACACTCCGTTCCCCACTTTCTGCCGAATTCTGGTGGCATTGCGTGTTGAGCAGCAGAACTCAACGCCGCGCTTAACCTCGACACCAGCGAAGAAATAAAAATATAAATATAAGTAAATATTTCATCTCCTCGAGTAGGGATCGAACCCACAACCAGTCGGTTTTACAGTCACACTTCGTGCCGCTGCGCCACGACTGGCCTCAAAAAAACAAAATTCTTTTGAAAAATAATAACCAATCTATCTCTGTTGATCCATATCTTTATTCATGGCTGTTTTCCAGGATCATTATGAAGTCCTGCGAGGAGGCTTGTCGATTTTCTGCCCGTCAAAGTATACAAAGTGCAAAGTATGTAGGCAGTCACTGGAGACATATATTTATTGTATCGGGTGTAGCAACAATCCAATACAGTCGTTCCGATAAGCCGCAACTAAAAAACATAATCAAAGACAGAAAAACAAAACGGAATTCATAATAAAAATTTACAAACATCAAAATTTATGAGGCAAAATTGCGGAACGGTTTATCTCCAACTTTACCCATAAAATGTGTGTATAATAAATAAAACAAGGAAAAAGGAAAAAAAATTGTGAAATTTACAAAGAAAGCTGTCAATACAATAAAGAGAATATGGGCAGTTAACGGTCGTCGACTAGGACGTTGCTTCGGAAGCGCTATGAATCTTTACGAGGCCGCAGAGGGTTATAGCTGTCATAGTAGTAGTAGTTGGTCTTTAGTGAGATCACTCTCCCGAATGACGATATGGTCTTGGTCTAGTGACATTGGTTATAGATAGGCACCTATATTTAAGATCTAAGATTTCATAAAACATTTCCGGGACAATAGGGACGAAATATTCAAAAATTTTGACAAATATAAGTATTATATCTACACGAAAATATTTATCAAAATAGTACATAATCGAAGTACCGACTGACTCTAACTAATCTGTCAGAAATCTCACCTTTTGTAACAGTTCATTATTCAGAATACAATGATAATTCAAAGCGAACTTCCGTTTTAAATAAAGCTGTTAAAGCTGTTAGGTGAAAGATATTCTCATGGTCCAGTACACTACTGGTTAAAAGAACGAACTAAAAGGAGCTTTTAGAAACATGGCGCAGAAAACGTTCTTTGACTTTCATGATATTAATTGGTACTTTAATAAATGCTTTGACTGTGTATTCAATAGGCTTTGTAGTAAATTTTCTTTTAATTGCTTTGTTTTTACACTATTTATAAAAAGCTATAGTTTATTAAAGAATTAAAAGCTATTGATTGTAGTACAAAAATATATAAAAATATATATGTATATAAACATTAAAGACACAGCCTTACGCTTTTTCTCGTGTAGCAGAGTAGGCAAACCATAAAAGGAATATTTGGAAATACTCAGTTCTCCGTTTATCATAGATTTTTTGAAACATTGCAAAGAGAGGAAATGAAATTAATTTAAATTCATACAATTAATCCGTTGAATGGGAAATATATCATTAATAATTAATATATTATCTTTATCAAATTTGGAGAATAAACAAGATTAGGGAAATTATATAAATAAAATAATTAGGAGTGATGTTTATCTATAAAAGGAATTACAGAGCATCAATAAGGATAAAGAACAACACTTAAATGAGTTTGAAGTAGATTTGCCCTAAGTTTATCATCTGTATAGTACACACACGTACAATGTCTCCAGCATCAAAGCAGCAACTATCAAAGTTGGATGCTGGAGACGTTCATTACGTAAGTCTACTCACGTGATGAATTTCCTCTTTTTAGCTTATCGGCACGCTTTATCCCGGAAATAGCAGGGTAGCTAGAAGAAACACGAGAACCTAGTGTAAAATCACTACGTTCCCATTTCCGTTTTCTAATTTTCGGCAAATTCTGGAGGCATGTTATGTGGCGGAGGTTAAGGCTTGTCCTCGTTACCAAAGCGAGGAATTAAAAATATTAAATATTCCATTTCCTCGAGTGGGAATCCACCTTACAATCTGTCGCGATTACAGTCCTATGCTTGTGCTCCTGCACCACAACTGGCCTCGAATGAATCTCTTGCTCACTCAAAAAATAGAGTAAAACTAGAAACAAATAATTAAAAAGATATACTTAATTTTATGTTATTTAATTGGCACAAATTGAAAAGCTAAGTTAACATACCTCCACAAGCCCCTGAGAGCTATCAAACTACTAAAAACGGCAAACAGCGAGTGAACGGCGGAACGAAATTAGAACAAGTAGACGTTGAAGGGGGATGAGAGCTGTGTAAATAAATTCAGATTTAACAAGCCATTTAATAGTTATTGATCAAAATATTTTTTTTCGGCTTCACACTGTATCCTATATGTAGCACGGTAGGTACAGGGAATCTAGTAGAAGACACTCTGTTCCCCATTTTCCGCCGGATTCTGGAGGCATTGCGTGTTGAGTGGTGGAATTCAATTTCATAGCCTCGTTACCAGAGCGAAAACATAAAAATATTAAAGGTTTCATTTCCTCTAGTGGGAATCGAAATCTCCGTCATGTTCACACTCTTGTGGCCCTGCGCCACGACTGGCCCCAAAAATTATTATATTTTTTTTTTCTTTTTTGTGTAAATATTTATTATAGATTCCTAAGTAAGTGAAAAAACAAAAGGTACATTTTCAGATTGATTGGTTTCTTAATTAATTCGTATTAAGGCGTTTCGAGCGTGCCAGTTGAGAACAATTCATTTCGCCAATGTCACGTTGTATGGAAAACACACGAAGGAAATTGACCGGTAAAAAGAAAAAAAACTATCCCTTCAACACGTATAAATCTTTCACCTTTGACATTTTAAGACACTGCGTGTTAAATTGGCAAAACTTAACGCCGTGCTTCATTTACCAGAACGATAGAAAAATACGATTGCGTTTTCAGTTAGAGTCTGTGCTATTTGACGACTATGACATATTAGTTTGTGAGTTTAATTATTACTTTCATTTCTTATGTTTACTTTAAACAACTAAAGTAACGATTGTTAATTTTTAAACATTTAGCCTGATGAATGAACGTATGACTTAGTGGTCGTGGTGGTGGTCGGTTTCCAGGAGGCGCGGGTTCGAGTCCCGCTACGTTCAAATTTTAAAATAAGTATTTAACGATTGTTTAATAACTCGGTAGCCCAAACAAACGCCAATAGCCTGAATATTCAATGAAGGTAAATAGGACCTCTCCATACATAATTTTCTGAATGTAAGATGTTCGAATGGAATACGAAAGTGGAAAGCTAATTAAAAGTTACGTGGAAAGTTTTTAAAAGATGTAAATATTTAAAACAAAATATAATACGGCACTATTTTTTGAGCGAATCACATAAATATATATAAGAAAAACTTTACAATTGTTAATTTTTTTTTAGCTTTACACTGTATTCCACATATGGCAGGATAGGCAGAGGGAATCTAGTGTAAAGTAAACCCCCCCCGCTTTTCGACGCTGGATGTTTGGAATGTTAGTGGAAGTCAAGGCCGCGTTTTACCTTGTCACCAGAACGAAGAAATGACAATATTAAATAATTAATTTCCCATGTGGGGTCGAACGGGCAACCGTCGCATCTACATTCACGCACTTGTGTTACTGCGCCACGCTTGCCTCAGTTTTTTTATATAAAGAATATATAAATAGAAATATCTATATCGACTTGTACTTATTCAATCCATCAAACAAAACTAAGTTTATTACTGATTTGAATCTACATTTATACGCTAAGATATTTACACAACATTATTATTATTATTATTTACATTTATTTATACGTTACGACCTTAACAACATTTCTTGGCTCTTACTAAGCTGAGGTTTAAGAGTGATTAAGAATTCTATTGTAGTAATAATGAGTTATATTAGTATTTAAAAATCTTGAGTATTTATACAATATGAGTAGTTGTAACAAAACTACAACACATACAAAAATATTATATATATGGAAAGTATCGTTTTGTAAAATATTTTTACACGAAATAAAGAATCGCTATATGATTAAAAAGTACCGAAGTCGAAAATGAAATACAATATTTTTATCTACAATATTTCGTCGAACAAGGCGTTCTCGGTTCCCTTTACGGCATTAGCATAATCAGCTTGGCTCAGGCTTTAGCTCGGAGTTTAGCAGAAGTTTTACTGTTCGTAAAAGCAAGTACTGAATTAAAGCAAGATAATGCTATCTTAAGGGCAAGTATGTTAAAAGACGGAAGGCTTAGAGCTCGGTAACGGAAATGTATAGAACTACTTAAATATTGATATCAATTTTAATAATAGAAATGTTGAAACGCTACAGTGTACCCAATAGATTGTATACTTAGATATTTGTTACTAGATCACTCTAAAAGAAGTAAATTTTTAAATAATTAAGACGAAACGTTTTTTTGATTTAAGATTCTGTATAAGAAATCTACATTAAGTTAGCCCTTGTCCAAGTTCCTCTTTTATTTCCTACTTTAACTAAAGAAATAAGAAATTTTAACTTAAGGCCTACCCGAGGCCAGTCAGGGCGCAAGGGCACAAGCGCGCCACTTTAAGCACGAAATGTGGGTTCGATTACCATTCGAGGAAATGTAATATTTATTATTATCATTTGTTCGTTCTAGTAATAGTATATAAAGCGGGGCGCCGAGTTTCGCCATATAACTAACACGCGATGCCTCCAGAATTCTGCGGAAACTGGAAAACGGAAATGTCATAATCGGATCAATATCTTAAACAAATTAACCTATCATTAGCTACCACATAATCACGATTTGTTTACACATTATCAAAATTATGTAAAGTTAGTTTTATTTTAAATAATGTGGGTTCGATCCCCGCTCGAGGAATTGAAATATTTGTTTACATTTACATTTTTATTTCTTCGTTCTGGTGTCGGGACAAAGCGCGGCGTGCAGTGCCCGCCACTCTACACGCAATGCCCCCGAATCTCGGTGGAAAGTGGGGAACGGAGTTTCTTAACTTACTAAGTTCCCTCTGCCTACCCTGATGTATGCGGGATAAAGCGTGAAGCTCATTTAATTTTATTTAGTATTATATAGTTTTTATTGGACCTATCCAGAAAAATAAATCAACACAATTTGAATATAAAAATATATGATGACGTCACTGTACACTCCCACATCTATATTCGACTCTCAATCAATACATATAAAAAGATTCATTGAAGATGCAAATGGCGCGCAGATAGCAGCAGTATGGAAGTGCTCACATAACAACGACAAATATACGCGAACATGATAAAATGTAGCCTTGTGTTAAAGTATAGAGAAAGAAGCTTTTTTTAATGATAAAAAATAAGCTTATTTAAAATTCTTCAATAAGGAATATATTATATAGTAATAATATCTCAAACATTTTTATGAAGATTAAATTTAATTGGTGTTTTTGTTTATTTAATGAGTAAAGATACAAAGCTTCTAGTGTATTTTTTTTAATTTTTAGAGTCTTTTGGGTTGACAATATAACTGTTTAGATAAACACACCTTATCTAAACAGGCCATTTGAAGTTTGTTTCCGATTCGATTTCGATTCCGACCGTCAACCATCAAAAAGCAAGAAACTAAGCACTGCGTCTTTATGGCTTAATATATAAGGATACAGAGTATTTTTTTTAACTTAAAGGCTTAACACCAAACAAGGGTATTATTAATATATCAATAGTAAATAATACTAAGAATATTTAAATAATTATCATGTAGTATATTATATAATAATTATCTTATAATATATTAGTTACTCCGAACTTTTGCTTTTTGTATTTTTATTTTCGCGGCGTTTAGTTCTGTCATTTTATGTCAACACACAATATGCAATATTTTGAAAATTGTACAGTGTGAGGTCTTAATGTCTTATTACCACGTTCCATTTACTCACATTACTATATGCGGATACATCGTGAAGGGAGTTTGTAAAGAAGAAATGGTAGATTTCTACCATATATTTCATTATTTTGTATAGCAAATATTAAAATAAGTGAATTAAAAGAGGTTATAAGCTTGATGGTTTGTTCATTACAACATCGACCAAAGCTCCACCGTTTACGTACACCTGCTTTAAAATTAAACACATTTAATTGGGGACCATTTCGTCGACTAGTTTGTGGTCGTTTAAAATAAATTTAATTACGTTTGTATATTCAGAGTATATTCCAGTACCTTTACTTATGCATGAATAAAATTTATTATAGAAATTTGTAGTTAGTCTGTATTTATTTTGTAATTTATACAAATGTGTATTATAATTTATCAATGTAGTATTGAATATTTTGTACTAATCAAGTACATTTTTTTCTAGCAATAAATTATATAATATAACCTTAAGAAATGCATTATCCAATACAAAAAGAACATTTTAATTAAAAAATCAATTCCAGAGATTAGCTCGTTTAAACAAGCAAATTTTTCAGCTCTAAAATTAAAATATAAATTTTTAATTTGTATTTTATAAAAAAAGTATACAACATATGAAGATATTATATAACTTATTAATGTAATATTACGAAGTCGCTTCAAACAGTAATGGTTCTCTAATGAAAGATACTTTACCCGCAACGCTTGTAAATATTTGAATATACCGTTCCGTTCGAATTTAATTAATTTTAAATAGACTTTCTGTGATATATTTATAAGTACTGACACTGTTGTAAGTACATATTAATGACGAAAAATTTACATTTTTAATATAGTACTGAGTTTTTAATGTTGATTGCGTTCTGCCACTCAACAAGCAATGCCTCCAGAATTCGACAGAAAGTGGTTAACGGAGTGTCCTAACACTAGGCTCCTTCTATATATTGTATGCGGGATACAGCGTGAAGCTGATTTGATTTTAAAAAAATATGCATTTAAGTATTTTTATATTTCGCTCGTCCTTCATTATTTTTTAAAAAGTCTTGGTGCAGTCGCACATTGCCGGAGGAGTAAATTATTTATATTCTTTTTCTCGCGCTGGTAACACCACTAAGCGCGGTGTTCCATTCAAAACAAAATGTCTCGAAGATTAGGTTTTCTGTGACTGTGTTACATGCAACTGTAACGCGATAGATTCGATTCCCACTCGTTGATATGAAATATTTAATATTTAGACTTCTTTGCTTTGATATCGAGTTACGGTGCGGCGTTGAGTAGAACTCAACGCCACTCAACAAAAGAATTGTAAGAAAGTAGAGGGACTTAACTCTAGATTCTCTTCCTACATTGCCATGTGCGGAATACAGTGTGAATCTGTCATTTAATTAGTTTGTTTCAAGGCTGAAAATGTTGTTTTTCATATACCTATAGCCCTGAAACAAATATATTCAATAGATTAAACCGTTTTCTTTCTAAATATTTAACAAAAATATTGTTATTTATAGACACTTGTATTAAAAAGTACTAATAAGAGTAATAGATACGGACTGGGTACCTTTAAAAAGTGCGCCTATCTACCACTTTAGAGGCCGGCAACACACCTTTATCTCCTTTGGTGTTACCATCAGATGACCCGTAAGCTGGTTTGCCTTGTTTTTTTCCTTAAAAAAAAGAGTATTTGACAAACCTCTCGAGGCTGTTACTGGGACGGAATTAAGATAAAAGGTAACATTTGCAGAACAGGTTTGTTTGCGCTGTCGCCATTAGTACCTACTTTGAACTTGAATAATTACGGATAAGCTACATTCGAATCCTTTTCGAGCATCTCTTAAGAGTAAAATATAAGTTTAACATAAAAGTGAAATACTATATTGTTTTCGAATCTTAACGAAATCAAAGATGATTGTGATTGTGATGACTATGATTGATTACATGCACTTTGTTCATCCTTTATTCAAACTAAAATATTCGTTCAAAAATCGATTTTATAGTATTTTTTTAAATAATTGAGTTATTCCTAGTTTATTATACACACTCTCTCCCACCCTACTTTTTGCACAGTTTTCGATACTTTTTACTAAAATAATTAATGATTGAATGTTTTTTTAATATGGAGCTGGCTGTATGCATATTCAGATGATCTCCATTATATTTTGGGCTACATTCGAAACATCTAGCGTGCATTACAACATAAGCAACATTTACATATTAATTATTAATTGTTTTTGTAGATAATTATTTAACCACATCACATGTAACTCAATATATCATTAAAATATCCTTTCAACAAACACAACATTGAATGTAACATATAAAAAAGGTTTTTAAATAATTGCAGGAATCATTTTTGAGCATTGATAAAACCTGTTTAATTTCCAGAAACCTAAAAGAAATACTTAACGGGACTCCCAACCCCAATCCGTGTCTCTTGAAAACTACCCAAGCACTTTAACAATCGGTCTACTTATGTATTTGTTACAATTTATTATTATAATTATTTTTTGTTTTTATATTAACACAACCGTGCCGCGCAGTAAAAGATTTTCTACTTCAGTTTCTTTCAATATATACTAAAAACTGAAAAAATATATGGAAAGTACATATAGATAGATCATTGTTTAAATAGCTACAATATAACTAAATTACTAGTAAGAGAGTCAGTCACCAAGACCTATAACAGTGATAATTTAATTGTCTTGTAAATTTTGTTACCAAATGTTCCAATATTAAATAAGGACAGTATCAGAGCAAGAAAGATTAGGGGTTCACAGTCGACGGCTTACAGAAGCCTTCACAAAGCTCAAAATAAACAGATTATTCTGCTACGAATAATTAATGAACATAATTACTAAATCGTGGAGAGGCTTAAGTGCGATTGCAAATAGAAATAACATTCCCATTTCAATTTGTATCAAAAATACAAAAGATCCACCGGCTGAGGGTTGTGGATCTGAAAGAAAATATCTTGGAATCATAACTCCTTTGTATTTAAAAATATTTATATATAAATTTTCCTTATTAGGATTTTTTTACAATACTAGTACAAATGAGAACGAATTCTTTTTTTTGTGATAAACTGATTCGTTGTACAATATTATATTTATCGATAGTAATAAGCTTTATTGACATATTACGGAAGTACTTGTGCAAGTATAGTATAATACGGCACTGTACGTAAAAATATGTAACTAAATTGTATAAAGATGTTGATTCTATTATATCAGATAACCTAACCTAACCATACTGACCTGGAGCAGTGAAGAATAGATGCAAAGGAGGCTCTGAGTTGGGTGACCTGAACGGTAAAAATGTATGTCAAATAACGGAATTGTCAATAAGTTCTGTTATCATTGCATAATTTAAATTATATTAAGGTAATTAAGGTAACCAATGACATACAGAAATATTTTAGAAAATATTAAAAAACGTAAAAATGTGTGTAAAAGTTTATCACGGTTCTGCTATAATATTTTATATCTACATAAACGATATGTACCTCTCATGCGGTTTAACGAAATGCTTTCATATCGCTGCACTCGACGGAGATGACCCTAAATGGTTTGTTCAGTAATTAATCAACGTCAAAGGTGAGAGCCGTATGTTATATTTATATAATATCATAGAAAATTCAACTATACGCAAATGATTAACTTCATAAAATAATCAAATATTAAAAATAAAACAAATAAATACATCATTCCATATATGGTAGTTCTCCTTGTTTCAGTAGAAACAAACTGAAACGTTGACGTACTTGCCTTTATAATATCATCAAGATATGAAATTATTTACCACTAAAGTATAGAGTCGAACAAAAAACAGAAAATGACCTGCAATAGAAAAGTTAATATAAATTACATGTAATAAAATTGGCGAAACTGAAAATAAACTGGATTTTTGTTACATAACATTTTTTCAAATCTGTAAATTTCAAACCAAAATAATTTCATTCTGTTGGTATATACAAAAAAATGTAAGTGTAATCATTTGAAGTTTTATAACATATTAATAACGCAGCACATTCGACTGTAAACATGACAGTTTGTGGTTTCGATTCCCACTCGAAAAAGATACATATTTAATTTTCATTTCATCCCTCTGGTACCAAGACAAATGAAATCAAACTAAACCTCTCACGTTTTACTGTCACGACAGTATAATTTTTGTGTATCAACAATTTATCTTACACTTCCTTCAGAATTCAGTGGGAAGTGGGAAGCGGAGTGTCCAGTAAAATAACACTAGCCTCTGCCCGCCCTGAACCTGCTCAGCCCTGATAAATGTGGGGTATAGCTTAAAGCTAAAAAAACGATCAATGACTTCTATTATTTTTATATTATATTTTTTAGAATATTCGTATAAATTATAATAATGAAATATGATTTAAAATTACTTTATATAAAATTAAATAAATCTAACTTAGTTCTCCTGGAATGGACGGGTCCATTAGATAAATTGTTGACCTTGCTTTGCCTTCTTAAACGGTAATACGTTCAGTGGTAATGATAAAGTAGGCAGCTCTGTTCCAACTCGTAGTAGGCTCTTACGGTAATTTATTGTCTTATAACAAGAAATGTTGAGAATTTTTTTGTTTGTTTAATAAAAGTTCTTTAAGTTACTCGTGTACAGTTTTATGGCACTTTTCCTTCTTTTGGTACGAGATCAATAAATAAGAATTCATTCCTCTGAGTGGGAATAGAACCCGTTACATAACAGTCACACACTTGTACCCTGCGCCACGACTTATCCAAAAATCCTAGAGGAACGAGGAAAAAAACAGAATTTTCATATTAATTAATAATATCACAGTTATATAAACAAGCTTTTAATAGCAAAATTGACTTAAATTAGTACATTTTGAAGTAAATTCTTTTAAATATTATTAATAATTGTTTTTTTTATCTCAGTAAGTAAACAGTGAACAAATTTGTTTCGTATACCAATTGTAAAAGCTGAGTTTCTTGAGTTTTTATGTTGTTCTTAGCGAAATCAGAAAATCCTTCTGGAAGGAACTACCTTAGAAGATTCGTTTGAGTGGCTTTCCTTTGCACAGCGCTGCACAGTGTAGGAATTACGACAGTAGTAAGTCCTATAAACAAATGTTTTAAGTGCAACGTGTACTTTTAAGCTAGATGCAAGCATCATATAAGGTTTAGTTGTTCTGTAGACTTCCTTCGTCTTGATAGTATTTTTTTCTGTTCTGAAAATGTTTATTTACCTATTATATTTGTATTTTTCTACGAATTTCGAAAAATGTATTGTGACGTTATCTGGATCCTACTCTAAATATTGATAAGAAATTATTTTGTTTCGTAATTAAGTATTCATTGATAAATAAAGTAATCATTTCTATCTATAGGATATAAGTGTATTGAAGAATGTGTAACAGTGACCGTCAACAAGTTATACAATAAAAAATTACATTAACGTTGCTAGAAAATTTGTGCAATGCGAAATTGTAAAAATTTAGCCAATTAGGTTCGATTTAAAAAAAAATAATGTGTTTTTTTCCCTTTATATGCCACATATAGCGAGATAAGCAGAGAGAACCTAGTGTTAAGACACTCAGTTCTGCACTTCCCGTCGAGTTTTCGGGGCATTGCATGTATAATGGAGGAACCCAACGCCCCTTTTAACTTGGTACCAGAGCAAAAAAGTGAAAACATTATTAAATAACAATTCATTCCTCCGAGTGGGAATAGAACCCGTAACCGCGTTATAGTCATTCACTTATGTCCCTACTCCATGATAGCATCGAGTGTGAAATGCATTCATAATATTTTAATAGGACTGCAAGCAGAAGAAAATTTAAAATAAACCAAAACGAACTTTCCTTTATATGTGCATTTATACATACTAAATTTAACATAGTGTAAAATGTAAATCGCAACACAGCGGGTAAAGCTTTAAACTTTGTGTCTTTGCTACGGCGTTGGAGTAAAAAGGGGAAACAAAAAGCAAAAAGGCGCGCAATCGCGCGGAAACACGTTGGTGTTGCCACTAACATATACACAATTATAAGACAATATTTTAAAATACTTTAAAGAGACAGTACAAAATTAAAATTATTTTACGAACATAAATTTATCATTTACAAACGTCTTGATGTGAGATTTTTTGTATAACACTTTTTGTTACTTTATATAAAACTTTTTGGTTACTTTATAGAAACAGATAATTCAAATTTGAATCCCGACTTTTTTCACATAGCATATGGGCTGTATTATATAAAATTACAACATGCCGTCAGTCATCAGAGCAGGAAATTGTCATTGCTAAAAATTTTATAGTACGTACACTGTAAAAACTATGTAAAAAGCGACGAACATACTGTAAAAAGATACTTGAATTGTACTGTGGAATTGTACGACACAGCGTGCTTATTTGCCAGTAGATAGAGAGACAATAAAAAATCGTATTTATGGTTTTGTTTTTCATATATTATAGTAAGAAGGTCCGCACTGAACCCAGAAACTATTATTTTAATAATATTGATATTTATTGTCATAATATTTTTTGGCTTGTGCATTTTATTAGAACACAAAATATAGCACATTAATGTTTTGGTATTTATTGAAATGGATAATAAATAATAAATGTTTAGTCATTACTCACACATGGAAAAATGGAGTGCCAAATTTAAACAAAAAATAAAGATCGTTCAAATACACTGTACGTATGTACCTACACTTTATAAATTCAATTTTATTAAATCTGAATTAAAAATAGACTTTTCTGAAATATTATTTTTTTATAAATATTTGCTTATATTATAGGTACTAGTCTTCATAGTGTATAATACCGGCTATTACATTATAAAGCTTTGTGTCCTACTTTTAAAAAAGCCTCTCGGTTGCTATAAATTTTGATGAAGGTTAGAGAACTTAGCAAGAAAGAATTGCACTAAAAATTTAAGACTACTCTGCATTCGACACGAATCATCAAATTTTGTTGTGTTGTGTTAAAAGAATAAAATTGAGAATGGAGTTCTTTTCTCAATGGAATATTCTATTACATACGAAACTTTATTATTTAGTTCGTTGCCTGTTAAAGGCAACGAACTTATTATATATAGTTATGGTACTTATTATACGACCCAAAGTTATGTTAACAAAGGTTCTTAATACTTTACCTATGTTCGATTTACATAAAATTTCCTTACTGGTGATATTTATCAAGGTATTATCGAAAAAATCGTTCAAGTTTTATTCAAATGTAAAATATCTAACCTAACCTAACCTATTTAGAATAAAAATTATTATTTGAATATAAAAATCTGTTAAGCGCGAACCGGATTCGCCCACTGAGGCTTCCGTAGCGATTTTAGCATTGTAGATCAACGGAAATTAGAAAGGACTTAGAAGATTTGGTATGCCAAAACAAATTTAAAAGATTCAGGCATTACGCTATCAGAATTCCTTACTAAAACCAGGCATGAGGCCTTTATGGCGGCTCGAAAACGGTTAGGAATAAATAAATGCTGGTCGAAGGACGGTTTTGTTATTGTAATCGGGCCGGATGGTAAGCGCCATAGTATTTCTTCGAGCAAGGAACTTAATGATATCATCGGTGCACCCGAAGCCCAAACTGCTCCTAAGGCCCC
>JAATLQ010005558.1:0-23401 GCA_013421005.1 Heliconius erato x Heliconius himera | reverse complement strand
TTTTTGCCTTTGCCCTTCTTGGTGCCCAGCTTCTGTGTCGGGCCAGGGTTGGCAGGCGCTGCCAGGGTCGTCACGGGAGGCCTCTCTGCCTCTACCCTTAAGACGGCCGCCTGGCGCTTTCTATCCGCCGCCAAAGGAGGACGAACTGGCTTTGCTGGAAGTAGCCTGTCCTCCAGCGCTGCCAGTCGCGTGTTCAGTAAGGTGCCCACCTGCACCATTACTGACCGCGCCATTTCGTCCTCCTTTCCCTTTTGCTCAGGAGTCTGTTGTACGGCCCGGGAGCGCTCGAGCTCGGCCCTCATCGACGACATCTCCTTGCGCAACTCCGACAGCTCCTGTGACAAGCGACTGTTCACCTCCCGCAACTGCGTGACCTCCTCGCTGGCCGATTTATTCACTAAAACCATCACGGCTGCGTTGATGGCGCCAGCGGCTTCCTTAAGGGCTTTCGTAAAAGTGCCCTTAAGGTTGCCGGATCTACAGGCCACTTTGTTGATAATGGCCAAGCTGTCCGCGACCTGGAGCTGCAGATCCTGCACCAGGGGGCCATCCACCTTAGGTCCCTCCAAATCTGAGAGCCTGGAGTTTGCCCTCAGTTGGACCGTCTCAGCCAAGCTTATCACTTCCTCCTCCGCTTGGATCCGAAGTTCTCTTCTCTTCGCCGTGGTGAGCTTCTTTGGCTTCTCTTGCCCTTCGTTATCGGAGGAGCCGGAGTTGTTGTTTTTACTCCTCGTTCTCTTCCGATATTTGGAGCTCTCTTGCACCGCTGCACTTTGAGACTCCATCGATACACAGCTGTCCGTCTCGGATTCAGATGCCGCCCGGAGACGACTTCGTGAAGACGTAGAGCACGACCTGGGCCTCCCGCTGATTTCGGAGGCGATTTTCGCCAAGTCCAGCCGCTCTACTCTCGCGTCTTTGACGCTTCCGCCCGCTACGGGCACCACAAACCCCTCATCATCTTTTTTAAAATTTTTATTGATCTCCATATTGTTCCCACGAGTATGGGGGAAAAACGGTCCATCCAAGCAGTGCCCCCTGTACTTGGATAAGCCTAATACGCCACGGGTGTCGGCCGGTACCCTGGCGGGACCAGCAGTAGCGACTGATCATCCCATCAGCCACGCACCCCTCGCGCTGCTTCGCCGCTTGGGTTGGGGTAATTTTTTATAGAGGTTTTCTTCCTCGCAGCCCGGCCGGTAAAGGCAAGACCCTCAGTTCCACTCGTGATTACGAGACATGACCGCAACCACGAGTGGAGTTCCGATATAGTCGGCGCTGGCACATATGAATGCACCTGCGTGGAGGTATTGTGAGTACACACCACGCGCGCCCTCCCAGTTCCTCGCACTGTGTCCTCTGCTAATCAGAGGAACACGCGGAAGAACGCCGTCGCGTCGGATTATTCGCCGACGAGCAATCATTACCCAAGGACGGATCCTGTGGGCAATAATTACTCGTCGCCCAGGGTGCACCGGTACACTATACTGCTCGTCCTCCCCGAATGACAAGCATTCGAAAAGGGCCAACAGCAAGCGCACACACGTGGAGGTTATCCGACTTCGCACCCCAGGCTGGCCACCCCTATGTCAGCTTCAACCATTTGATCGCATACAACGAAGAACCGTTTAAATTGTTAATCCAATGATCTGGGAAAAGCTTGATACTTTGGCTTTGCATATAGACCTTGCCTCGCTGCGTGTTCTGTACTATTTTTTTATTTTACCGGAACACACCTTGTGTACCGGTAAAATAAATGTAGTACAGAACCAATACTTTGAATTTGAAATGTACTTTTCGAATTGTCAAAAACATACATTACGACGTCATAACTTTCTTACGTGAATTGGCATACTTATATTATAAAATTAATGAATTAATGTGTAATTACTTTTAAGTATTTTAATAAATAGGTACGCGGTGACGCCCAAAATTAAAAAGACCACTGGTGGTCCACGGACCACTGGTTGGGAACCAATGCTTTGTACAGATTGGACATTAATAATTTTTAATCAAATTAATACATTAAATTTTTTTGCGACCGTTACTATATAAGCTTGAACAATTATCAATAAATAAGTCGATTGTGGTATAATCTCAACGGTATATGAAACCTTAATTTAAATAAAATGAAAATAAAACAATTTATTTTTGTACTTTTAGTACAATTGTATAATATTTTGGGCGCTGGTAAGTGTATTTTTTTTTATTTTCATGCAATTTTACTAAATCTTTATCTTATTTAGTATGTTATGGTTGTTTTACGCAAATATATACACAATTATAAGAAAAAATGCTATTAAGCCTAAATCATTTCTATTTAATTTTTATTCTTCTTTTATATAAACTCAAAGTCTTAATAATATATCTTAGTAGTCTTGGTATATTGTATATAAATATTATTTTTAACGTTGAAAACATTAAGGGAAGGAGAAACATTAAGGAGGGAAGCGGGATTTTGTCAGTCGGTTGAAGAATGACTTAGCATTCCAAAGAAAGAATCAAAAGAAAATGGCTTGGAAAAAATTTGGATACTAAATTTTAATAGTGAAAAATCAATATTGTATTTAATTTCTGTGGTACGAATAAACAAATGAAATTCATCATCGCTCTTCACCCCTATACATCACTTTATAAATGTTTCCTTCCTGTTTGTTTGTGTGTCTTCCAAAATTCAACAAATTTAAAATCTTTTATCCTGTTTTTATGAGCTTTAGATGTACAACAAGAGAAACTTTCTCTATATAAATTAGATAATTATGTACTTAGTATATATACCTTTTCTTATGAACAATATTCAAAATATATAAAAAATGTTATGTTTTAGCTCCTCCATTGAAATGTTGGTTAGAGGATTCCCAGTGCTTAATTGCAAAAGCTCAAGCAATATCTCCTATCCTCGCTGCCGGAGTTTTTGAATTAGATATGCAACCACTAGACACTGTAGTGATAGACTATATACATATAGACCAAGAAATATTCATGGTAGAGTTCAGAAGTATGATCATTAAAGGACTAGGCGATGCAGTTGTTGATAGTATCAGGCATGTATTATTTTTAAATTATTAGGTGTTGAGTTTAGACGTAAATATTAAATAATAAAAAAATATATTTTTTTAGAGTGGATATGTCTACAAAAATAGCTACTCTTATTTTTCACACGGATTTAGACACTGAAAGTCGGTATATAAACAATGGCACATTACTTTCGACCTTTGTTCATGGCTATGGTAACTTTTACTTGAACTTTGGTGAGTTAAAAAAGCTTATTATAATTATAAAACAACGCATATATCAATTAAATATATGATTGTAACATGACGGTGTAATGGTCTACTACACATACACTATATCAAAAAATTAAACAAGTATTATTATTATAATATTGAGCAGCATAATCACGTAAATCGTTGGTATAGATATTAATTTTATTGTTCCGTACCTCAAAAGGACCGGAATGGATAGAACTCTTATAGGAAAATCTCTTATCACAAGATCACGTAGAGGTATCAAGATGACATTAATATCAAATATTTAGGTCTACAGTCCCTTAGAGTAGAGAAAAAAATATAATAAGTCAACGCTATCAAAAGCAACTCATAGCATTTATGCTTCCTGTTTTTGCTGCATTTTGTATAAAATTCACCGCGTAAACAAAACCTATTGGGGCGTATAGAGCAGCAGTTATTTAATTTGGCACGAAGTGGGAACTTATATAAGAAATACAGGAAATTATCCAAAAAAATATGAATATCTATATGTATTTCAGAGACAGAATTCATTACAAACAGAGTAATAGTAAGAAGTTACTTTTTTTTCTTTAGTAGTTTTTTAGCGTCTCGTTGTATTCCGCACATGGCAGTGCAGGCAGAGAAAACCTGTAAATCTGGTATTATACACTTGGTTCCCATTAAGACACTTCCGCTTCCCACTTTCCGCGCAATTACGAAGACATTACAGACATACTCGTGGTTGACACCCATGACCCGTCCCGTTTACAGTCGCATGCTTGTGTCGTTAATATTATTTGTTGTGTATAAAATAATAATAAGATAAAAAAATATTTTTAAGAAAATTTCATTATCTTATTTTAAATATTACAGAGAACGTTCAAATAACAATGAACATTAATTTTGAGACCCTAAAAGACTTACATGGCAAGCATGTGATGAATTTAGAATCGTATAACTATATCTTCGACGTCAAGGACGGCGCTCAATTCTATTTAGAAAATCTTTACAATGGTGATAAAAAAGCTAGTAAGTCTCTAAACACTTATTAATTTTGTCCAATTATTATTCTCCACTGTTTTAGTTTTTTTTTTGTATTTTACAAATATATATATCCAATATTTTTACAGGTGACAAATTGAATAGAATGCTCAATAAAAATTGGAAATTTATGACTACTTCATATGGACCTTACATGTTTGATCGAGTAACTGAGAAAATATTTTACTCTATACGAAACTTTGTCCGCTCTAAACCAATTGAGACTGTGGCTTCATATGCTTTCAAATAAATATTTACAAAGATGTCGTCGATCGACTTATATACATATATTTATAATTACTATATACTATATATCGTTCATATTATATTTATGTGTATGTATATATTTAAAGTGTTCATATTAATTATTATAATTTCATTTTTTTTATAAAATTTTAGCTTCACATCCGTTCTATTTTTATATTGCATATTTTGTCTTCTTTTATATAAACATTCACCCACTTCCATAGGTTGACTGGAAGAAATCTTTTAAAGAGATAAGTCCACTATACTTTTTTTTCTGTTAAATGTAATTTTTTATGTTGAATGCAATTAATATATATATTAAACTATAAGTATTAAATATGTATATTAAAAATATACTTGTGATTTTATTTAATGGAAACCCGCAATAATTAAAGGTAACTAATTAAACTCGTACTAATTTTCGGAAACAAAACTAATGGATTCATATTTTTTTTCAAAATCCAGTTTTTTTAATCTCCATAATAATTTACAAATTGTACTTTTTTATTTGTAGAAAATCCAGGTATATACGAAATACAACTGAGTCATTAAAATAGAACATAATACAATGTTATATAAATATATATTATATTATAATACCAAAAAAATCTATAAGAGATCAAATATTTCTTTTCATTTAAATTAAATATCTGACGTTATCTGAATTGAATTGTTTTTGTATATCATATCAATTAACAACACTTAATTACTTAATTAATTTTAACGAATGCAAATATATTTCAAGTAAGACTAAGATTGTTTGAATTTATAATTTCCATAGAATAAATTCAAACAAGCTTATTTTTGTATAAAAAAACTATTCAAGTGCGAGACGGACTAACGCACTGTGGGTTTCGTACCAATTTCATTATTGCTGTGAGGGGCTGAACGGGTTTTAGTAATATAAAAGTGTTAAATTTTTTATTTGCAGCCGTACGCATTCATTATGTTGAAATAAAAATTACAAGTATAAAAGGTCTTACTTTTTGTTGTTTCTTGGCAAAATGAAGCGTGCTCGGACACATGTTCAATTTAACTTTAACCTTTTAAGTTACGGAACCCTAAAAATGTTATACTCATGCAATTATACATTGCTATTGCAAAAAAAAATCAATTCCAATTATAGTCATTATAATCGGAATAGAAATTATTAAATTGATTTACAATTATTTTAATACACATACTCGTAGATGCTACATTTTCTATAAAAAATTTAGATCAATCAGATATACAGATATGTTAGAATAAAAACATACTCAATTAAATATAAAAGAACGCAAGTCGTTAACACTTTATAGTAAAAATACGGTAATTTTAATAATTTTAAGGACTGAGAGTGTAAGTAAATTCTTAAGGCATTGAAAATTCTATCATTCACCTTAACGAATATCATCCTTCCGTGCGCTTTTGACAAAAGTTTACAATTTTGGTTAGTCATTTCGAGAACACTGTCACCTAAAAAAAATTAAGTAATTTAATAAGATACGCATAACACATTCAAAATAGATTCATAAATATAATTCACAATGAATCTTAGATAGATAATTTTATGTGTTTATAACAAGATAAGTATACATTGCACATAGTATTTTTATGGGTATATCCTACTAATTCTACTAATATTATAAATGTGAAAATTTATGAGGATGGATGATTCATGCAAAAATGAACAGATGTAGATAAAACTTAATTCGACATCAGAATAACATACAGAATAACATTTAGCTAGCATCCCCAACACGCGGCTTCGCATGTTTAAATTTATTGTTATATTAAAGCCAAATTATGCAAAATCTTCACATAAATTGTAACTGATGCGTTGTTTTAATTTATAAACTATGTTATTAAAATCTCTTCAGTAGTTTTTATGTGGCAGTGAAATAAAAATCCATCTCTACAAACTTTCAAATTTATAATATTAGTGAGATCAATTATTTGGTATCTACTAAGTACTTGGCTCTAAATTAATTTTAATAAATTTTCTTGTATATATAACTCAATTTAAAGGACTGAATTATTTAACTACCAATTGTTAAACTTAAATTATGTGTAAATGAGTTAAAATTAAAGTATATTTTTTCTAAATATTCTTATTATCTACATGCTATTCATCTTAATAACTTTCTGGAACTACTCATAGCAAAAAAAAATTGTTTAAATAGTTAAAATATAAATTACTAGCGTATTCAATTCAAAGCAACCGTGTTTTCATATATGTATGTTTGTAGTGTACTTATAAAACTATTAATATAAAAGTTTTAATACCTAGGGTTATAAGATCAGGGTAAAAGTATTTTCGTATTGTTTATACAAAGGATTTTTTTTCTTTTTCTCTTTCCAATCCCACCTTACACATAGCATCACTTTGTTCCGAGTCAGGCTGGGCTTTGCCACGGTCTGTGGGGCTTATCCATACTTCGACCATGATCTGTTTCGCACATTCTTATCGTAAGTCACCCATTTTTCTTCACTCGTATTCTACTCTTTAAGAAATGGTTCGTAATTCTTACGTTTCAACAAAGAATCACAAATGGAAACACGTTGCATTAGGTTTCTCTCAGTGAGTTCATGTGGTAACCCAACAACCACTAAAATTTCTAGACTTGAAACGCTTGAATCACATTTGTGCTACTCTTATTGATACCACATTAGATCCGTAAACCGCATAAATTCGCGGCGTTCGTCGCATTTTTACCTTTTTCTAATAAAACTTCAAAATGTACCAAATTTCTTCGTCACGGATACGTTCATATTGCTTGCTTAAAAACAATTGAAAAATGGCGGGAACTAGTTTTTTTTTTATTTATTGCATCTTCAGAATATCATATTTAATTGTATTAAAACCAGCTAGTTACATCCAGTACAGCCAAAGAGGTTTGATTACTAATAATACATTCAAAATACGAAAATACTTTTGCTCCGACCTATTATTAACGTAAATTCTATGAGAATTTTGGATGAGAGTTTTGGATTGTTTTAAATATTTAAATAAAAAAGTACTTAAGACACTACACTTACGGACACTACACTTATTTTCAGGAAGAAAAATTAAACAGAACCCTGGAGGCCCACCCTTGTCACTCTTGTATTTCCTTGCTCTGGCGAGGAAATGAAAATATTATACATTTCATTTCCTCAAGTAGGAATCGAACCAACAACCGCGTTTAGTGTCGCTCGCATGAGCATCTGCACCACAACTGGCCTCTACATATATTAATAGCAGAATAAAAAAAATTATTACCTAACATAACCAAGAAATTTTAAAAAATTTAACTAACCTACTATCCAAATAAGGAAAGAGAACCAAACGAAAATGTGAATCAATAATAAATAGCAATAACATAAACAAAAGTAGCATTATATCAAAAATGTTATTTAAATTGACACAACAGTAAGCCTTGTTTGCCCGTTGGGGTCGGTTAGTTAGTAGGACTAGGTCTCAGCATGTTCTTCGTCATTTTCACCGTAACGTTACTGCTAGTATCTGCCACCCTATGTATTATTATATTGCGGATTCGGTCAGTTATATTATGATACGTCCTATATCCTACGAAGAGATCGCATGTCCACAGAATTAATATTTCTTTCATTCTTCTTCTAGTATCGTTTCGCTACAGTATAACAGCGTCGGTATCAACAATGCATTGTGTACGACCAAACGTGTAGCTGTGCTGACGTTTCACCTTCTCATCAATGCAGCTGAAGTATCTTTAATTCTGTTATCGGCAGCGATAACAGAATTAAAGGCCTCGCCTCAAGCGCCTTTCCACATCCATTTCGTATTTTCCCTCTCTTCTAATTATACCTCCCGGATATACCACTTCATTCAATTGATCTAATATTTTAGAACGTCCATGACACGTCTAATGGAGCCGAGGATACTGGCACATATCAAGAATGTTCACCTTCTAGTATATATCCTTATACCCCTAAGTATAAGGACCAAAGTGCGAAATCACAACTTTACAGGAGAGGCTTCCAAAGTTTAAATTTGCTATAATTTTATGTTGGTACATCCGAAGAAAACGAAAATTTTGCTTATCAGCTAAGACAACTATCCTCTTTATATATACCGTAATATTTTATTTATATTTATCTTAGTTTTTTTACTGCACAATGGCCCTTTATACGTTAGTTTTTGTTATATTTTTTCTTCTCTACAAACACTCTTAAAAGGCCAATGTACCACATTGGCCGTTTTACGCGTATTACGCTAAGTAACAGATTATATATTTTTTTTATATTTGACTTATAAAATTTATTAATAATGAGACTAAGATAACATTAAATTATTACAAATGATAGTAAATTAGGTATTGTGGTAACTATGTCATATAGAGACTTATACGTTATACGATTTGGTAACATGATAACTGATTTTTCAGTTAAATAATTTAAGTAATAGAAAAAAGACTCGTTTACATATTGTTTTATTGTTTTAAAAAATAATTAGCCCCAAAAATTATTATTATTAGGCCCTCTATATGAATATATTATATTTCTGAAAGAAAAGCTTAATTCAATATTGAATTTTACTAAGATCTAACTATTCAATTTAGTAAAAATAACTTTTAAATAAAAAAAAGGGTTCACGTGGACAGGTAAAAAATAAAGTCGGTATAAAATCAATCAAAAAATAAGGAGATAAAATCACTTATTGTCTTTATTTGACACGATATAATTAGAGGCGATTAAAGTTTCTTATTAAATATTTTTATAATCTGGTGGTATAATAATTTTCGACATAAGTGACACAAGCCCATCTTCTTACAACATTTTATCAGAACAAAACATGAAAAAGAGAAGTTTTTTGTTATCTATCTAATGACGAACGTAATAAAAACAATACTAAGCTTTTTCAGTCAATACTGCGCAACTATTGGTCAGTTTAGAGCAGTGATTCTCAACCTTTTTTTTATTGCGGCACATATTTAGCGATTTCAAACCGTTATATTCTAACAAAAAGTCTTGTTTCTATGCCGAAATTTCTATTTTTTTATAGAAAATGCCTGATAAATGATATCGATAGAATGCATTTGGCATTAAAAAGGTCAAAATTGCCAAATTGTTAGTTTGGCCCATATACATAGGACCCATCGATATATTATACACATATTAGTTAGCTATCTATGTTATAAGTTATAAAAAATCGAAGTAATGGAATAAATATATCTCAAAATAAAAATAACCATCGCGAGTTCGTGCACGCGTATAATAAACTTACATAAAAAAGGGGCTGTATATTTAAACACCGCCACAAAATGTACCTATTATATCATATTATTGAATGCCATAAACTATATGGACGACTTTAAAATTCACTTTATACATATATAAATATCATATTTCAAATTTTGGCAAAGTAGAAGAAAGAGCAATGGGTCTATAGGAGTTTGAATCTGAGGGCTTTTACCAGATTTAAGGATGGGAGTTTTTTAAAAACAAGTAAAAATATTTAAAAAAAAACTAAAACGTACAACACAAAAACATAAATATTAGTTTAACACCACCAAATTATAGTAAAACTACATAAAACCAACTATTTAAACATTAATATACAATGATTTTACAATAAAATTACGAGTTAATACGACCGAACCTCACTACACGTGTGAACCAGTACATACGTAAAAATTTAATCTGTGCTATTAATGTCAATTTAACATTAAAGCCGTCAATGTCAAAGAAAGCATTATTTTGATGTAATGTCAACGTCAAAGTACCCTAAACACGTGCGGATTTGAGTTTACTGTAATCATTTTATATTGAAAAACTGAAAATGGGTGTTATACAAAGAATAAAGTAAGCTATTCTTTGTTATGTAAGTATTATTATTTTTAGATACACTATGATAAAAATAATTTATAACATTGCAGAAAGCCTACAACCCGTAAAGGTAAAAAAGTGCTGCTCTCCAGGGAACCCAAACCTGTGGAAGGTCCTAAACAGTGTATATTTCTTCAAGCTCGAAATCCTTCCGAACGCGCACGGAAAGTCCTAAAAGATATTTACGACTTAAAAAAACCTGACGCCGCATTTTTAAGCCGAAAAAATGATTTTGTACCTTTTGAAGACGCTACCATCATTGAAAAGTGAGTATATATGTATTTAAATCAAGAATTTGTGGGCTATCTATATATTATTTGTGTCACGTGAGAATGACGGCTATGGGATACCCCTCCGTCGGTGTCATCAATGTGGGCTGTCATCGGGACAATGCTAATGAAACTAGACCTAATATTCAACTCCTTTATATTTAATTTAATAAATAATAAATGAGTTGAATATTAGGTCTAATTTGTTCATATATATTACTCAAAACAATAACTATTGATTGCACAACTGCACATTTATCTATTTAATATAGTACACTTACATTACATGTTTACAAATGTTTTAAATAACATTTATCAATATAAGTCAATATAATACATCGTTCATATCTCTTTAATGATGTAAGGAAAATTTGTCCCTCTCCGTCAATTAGAGTTTAATCTTACCCAAATAGGATGGCCACAGCTAATGAGATGTTTTATAAAAACATTATAAAATTTAAGATTGACTCAATAGTTTTATTCATGTTAAGTAAAATGATGGATCCACCTAATTATACTTAGAATGCCAGATAAGGATCTACAGTGAAATTTTATTAATTTAGCACTATAAATTGGTGGAATGGAGTGTCTTAACACTAGGTTCCATCTGTCTATTCTGCTATATGTGAAATTAATACAAAAATTATTAAAATATATTACATATATTATATTTATATATTATAATATACTTTTTCAGGTTGTGCTACAAAAAAGAGACAGCACTGTTCGGTGTTAGTTCACATAGTAAGAAGCGACCTCACAATATTATATTAGGTCGAATATTTAATTACACAATTCTTGACATGATAGAACTTGGTGCAGATAATTTTAAAGCCATGTCTGAATTCCATAACATGAAAGTGTTAGCAGGTATTAAACCCTGCCTTCTCTTCAATGGACCATCATGGGACCTCAATCAAGATATGAAAAGGCTTAAGTCTCTCTTTACTGATTTCTTTCATAGAGAAAAAGTAAGTCAATTTAATATATTAAATTTTAATTAAGACAATGATAAGTAATATATTTTGTTTTTATTTTATTTTTGTGGCATATGATTAGCGTCATTTAATTTAATATAATGTTTGTATCGATCATGTTTAGAAAATTTGTATGTTAATTAAATGATGTGTTAAATGTATATATTATACTTAAATTCATTATACTTAATGCATACATTATACAAGGAGACAATTGTGGTAAAATGGGACAGCATCTAACTGTAAATGTCATGAGTGTTATGAATTTAATCAAATTTGGCAGGAAGTGGATAGCGAAGTGTCTTCACACAACGCTCCCTCTAGCTTGCTATACGCAAGGTACAGCATGAGGATGATAAAAGTGTAAAAAAAATAATTATTGAAGTCTGTATTTAACCAAATGTTAAATATTATCTACTTAAATCAAATTAAAACAATGTAAGAAAAAGCCTTTTTTTTGCTAACAGTACTTACGTTACTGAAACTAAGGACACTAAAATTTTAAATAAAACACAAAATAACAGTTATTAAAACGTAAATATTAAGAGTTATATTATATTATGTATACCATACAAAACATAATATAATATTTATTTTGTAAAAACAGCCTTAAATAAGCTACACAAAACATTAATCTGATTAAGAGGACAGCAAAGTAATGCAGTTTTAACATTACTAACATTTCTATTTACTACAACATTATTCTTTTTATTTACATGCTGTAGTAACTTTATTTAACTACTACAAACTACTCTACTACCCCTTATATAAACATCAGACTCAGCAGGATCATCTTCATTGATAGTGTCGTAGTTTTTCAGATAGTCTAAATATCATCTTGTGAGACAGAGTACCTTTAAAAATAAATATGTATATATCTTTCAAAATCAAGAAAAATGTTGCTTATTCATTTATTTACTAAAACATATTAACTTTCTTTTTTGTAGTAGCCATCAAACCTTTGCTCCTATTATAAGACTACATTTAATATCAGTAAAGGTTAACTCACAATCTGCTGCGTTATATATCTGACATTTTTTTATAGTAATGCTTTGTAGCCAAAACTCAGGTATAAACTTAGACTCTTTTAATCATTTACAACATTATACAGGGTGGAAGAGGCAGCGCTCCATTTACGGAAACAGCATATAGGGTAAAATATTTCAAACCTATACCTAAAGAAATTAATCAAGATGCCTCAACAGTTTGGACGTAGGATTTTTTTTTATTTCACGATTTTTATTCATACCTGTATTTCGTGTGACGCGATTACGTATAGATCCCAATAACATAAACACTTACTACTACAAAAATACTACTAAAGGTTAAACAACTTTGAACTTTATCGCCAATACATACGACTCGATTTCGAAATAAGGCGTGTGCGGCAGTGTTCCTTTGATAGGTTTATGTGTGCGTGCGCCATCCTTACAAATGGCGTTTTGTTTTAAAATGATAATTTTATTATTTATTTTGTTTGAAAAAAAAACTTTTTCATTTTTGGGAATTTATTTTTTTCTGAATTATATTAGGCTTATATAGAGTAGTTAAAACTGTGGTTTCATTTAATGTGGTGCTGACACTTCCACCCTGTATAAATAACTACTTTAGAATAATTAGTTTTTTAGGGTAAATGTGTCCACATTGATATATAACTAGTTATGCTCTACTGAAACCACATAACACTTTTGAGTCACAACGTAACTAATTGCTAATTAAAAAAAAATTAAATGTTTGATTTAAAATACATTTTCAGATAGTAACATTTAGTCCCAAAAATTTTACTCAAGGCCAGGGATAAGATTTTCGGAAATTCTTATAAAATATCTATTGTACTAAAATGATTGTGCATTGAATTACTATAACATATATATGTCTTGATTTTTTTTTTCTAAATGATAGTATATATAATACACATCCATATTTTCTATGAAAAACAATAGAGTTACCAAAGAATACTGACCGGGTTACCTTCAATATTGAAGTAAATATTGTGAATAAGTAAAAAATTTTTTTTTATGATACTTCAACTATTATAAAATAGCAATATAACTTAATACTCTCATAAATTTTAAAATTTGTGTTTGCGAAGTGTCATTAAAAGAAAACCAACTTTTAGGTAGAAAAGAGTAGAATGGTCCTAATTGGACCTAATTATTAAGAATAACTAATTAAATTCAAAATAAATAAAATACACTGTAAATAATAAACCGTTATATATTTTTTTAGCTTTATTATATATATGTAAAAAAATCATATAAATTGTTTATGAATTTTCAGATAGAGTCAATAAGACTGCAAGGTTTGGAACATATCCTAAGTTTCACAGCAACCGACGATGGCACAATATATGTTAGATCATATAGGATTCAGTTGAAGAAAAGTGGGCAAAGAACTCCTAGAGTTGAACTAGAAGAAATAGGTACGTAATTTTTTTTATAGCATATATAATGTTACATTTTTTAACCGAAAGTGACACAATGGGACACCAACTGACTGTAAATTTAATAGCAGTTGATAAATGAATGATTATTTTAAAAAAAGAATTATATGGCCATGGACAAAATACGGCCTTAAGTTCAGGAACTGTATGTGCAATATTTATAAAAATTAGACAGATTTGTGCACAACATATATAAAAAATTATATTAAGGCGCTTTTTGAAGAACATACTTATAATTATTACACATTAATAAAATATCTTATTATATGTGATTATCATATATTGAAGCTGTCGGGGCACAGTGTGCTCCTCCTAGCTCCTTATGGAATCTTTAATCCCTTTAAATTATTTAATCTAAAAAGTTAAAAGAGATTGAAAGTTGACATTGTCATTCACAAGTAAGTGAGTGTGAATTAAGTTCACCATGCGTCGGTTAAAATAAACAGTTATGTATTTATAGTCTACTATAGTCTACTATTAAAACATTTTTATTTTCAATCAAAAACATTGAATCAATTTTGTTAAAACGTAGGAGACTTAAAGAATTCCGTAAGATGATGGGTTCGTCGCGGGTGCAAATTAAGGCATCGGACCCGCGTTTCAGGATGTAACCGTATGTAGCTCCTAAACGGCTTGACCTCCCGTTATAGAACTTTGCGAAGCTTATCTATACACTATTAGTTGTTTTCAGACAAAAACTTTAAAAAAATCTTGATGCTATATTTCTGAAATTTCATTTCATGACATAAAGAACTTTTTTTTTCAATGAAAAATAAAATATTTTTATTTAAATAAAATACCATTATAAAGCTTATTTAATGAGCAATCTATTCAATTACTTTATTTATTTATTTGTCATTTATTAATACTGGATAATGAGGATGGAAAGAGTGCATATTCACCAGTCGCTCACGACTTCGAGCCCTCATAACTCCTAAATTAATCACTATACACTATATGTGTTGAGGACCCATATAGGTCAAACATATTAAAAAATAACCAAAATCGGACACCTCACCTTTTTTTACATTTCCACTTCGCATAGACTGCCCTGTATATAAATAAACTAAATCATGTAATATTCTATTTTCAGGCCCATCAATAGATTTTAAACTACGCAGAACCAAGCTCGCCTCAGATGATCTATACAAAGAAGCTTGTAGAGTACCTAAAGAACTTAAACCAATTACTAAAAAGAATATATCTCGAGATGCATTTGGAAGTAAAATGGGTCGCATACATATGGGCAAACAAGATATTCACAGGCTACAAACTAGAAAGATGAAGGGCTTGAAGAAAACTGCGGAAGAGAAGAAACAGTTCCTTATGAAAAAGAAAATGGCTAAGAAAGAAGCTAAAAAAGCGAATGTTGGTCAAGAATAATATATGATTTTTATTTTACATGCTTTTTATGTTAATATTTTATAATAGTTACAACTTCCTCAACTTCATGCGGGATAAAGAATACCTTCGAATTTTTACATATCTAGTAGTTACCTACTAGATAGTAGGTAAAAAAGTACCCACTGGTAGTAAAATATATTTTACTATTTTATATCTGCTGTCCGCACCTTCATTTAATAGACCATGAATCCTTTTCTTCCTTTCTTCTAATATACTAAAAAAATGGCCAAATCTCACCTTTCTACGCTTGGCAATTTCGATTGTGCGTCGTCTGTCAATCACTTTACAATTCACTTTACTTTACAATACATGTCGTAGACTAAAGAACTTTAATTAAATATTGTTATATGTTAATATGAGTCCAGTCGTGGCGCAGGGGGACAAAGTGTGACTGTAAAACTGACTGGTTGTGGGTTCGGTCCCCACTCGAGGACATTAAAATATTTACTTAAATTTATATTTCCATTTCTTTGCTCTGGTGTCGAGGCAAAGCGCGGCGTTGAATTCTGCCACTCAGCACGCTATGCCTCCAGAATTCGGCAGAAATTGGGGAACGAAGTGTCTTATCACTAAGTTCCCTCTGCCTACCCTGCTGTGTGCGGGAAACAGCGAGAAGCTGATTTAATTAAGTATTGTTCAGATGGGGTTATAATATAAGTTAAACAGTTAACAGATTATGATATATTATCCATACATAGTACAATGAAATTTATTAGATGTTTTATTGATATATGAGTAAAAATATATAATATATTTATTGATAAAACATATAGGTAAACGTTATAACACGTTAAGTACTTAAGTACACACGGATGGTGCCACAATACACCGCAAAACAATATATATTAGCAATAAATAACAATTAGGTGTTTAACTCTTAGGCAATACTACACTTTTATTAGCTATTGGTATATCTATCTATAAGTGAATGTGGTAGATAACGCGTTCAAATCTGATTGCATCGGATCTATCTGACGTTTTATGCCGTGTGATCCCGGCCTAGAATAGGATCATCCTGGTACTGGCGGTGTCGTAAGAGGCGACTAAAGTACGTGTGGTAGAGTCACGTCGCCAGCAATGGCAACACGCATGGGCAGACTCGACCGGATCATTACCACCCCCGGCATTTAAAACCGGCATGAGGTAGTGGCTTTATGCCACTGCGTTTCGCATCAGGTAATGCCGGGCTCCGGCGCCCAACCCACCTTACAGGCAGGCAACGCACCTGTAGCTCCTCTGGTGTTGCACGGGGTCGTGGGCGGCGGTGATCACTTACCATCAGGTGACCCGAACGCTCGTTTGCCTTGTCTTTTCCATAAAAAAAGACCTTGAATCTTGTCAGGAAGACCAGGATGACGAGAAAAACTCTATGCATGTTTTTTTTACGTATTTAAACAATTTTTATATATATAAATAAATAGATACCAATTATGCTCCTACTTTTTCCCTGGGAAAACCGGGAGAGTTGAGCCATCTTTCGAAAATGCATTTAAATTTCACGTGAACGAAACGTCAATACGTTCATGGGTCACATGCAAGAAGCCAATTACCTGTATGCTGCAATTTTTCATCACGGCAGTATCCTTTTGTCAATTGGAAAGTAAAACGTGCTTTTGTTGCTGCTGGAGTACTTATTTAAATTAAAGTTTTTTTGTAATTCCTTTCCTGTTTATTGAGGTACGTAATGCGTGTTACTATTATCTATAAAAAACAAATAAATCAGCTTCACGTTGTATCCCGCACTCGGCAGTGTAGGCAGAGGGAACCTAGTGTTAATACACTCCGTTTCCCACTTTCTGCCAAATTCTGGAGGCATTGCGTATTGAGTGGCAGGACTCAACGCCGCGCTTTGCCTCGGCACCAGAGCGAAGCAATGGAAATGTAAATTTAAATAAATATTTCATTTTATATTACGAAAAGATTTTGTAAGAAAAGTAACTATGAATATAAGAAAAAAAACTCCCGAAAAAAGTAATTTTATTTATATTCATTTATTGATATAAATAAAAATACGTTATTTAAGTGCAAATACACTATTTAAATGCGTTCTACATGCGTCCTCACTTTTTTTGGCACACAATCAGTAGCGCGGTGCCATTTTTTTTTTCAGTTTTTATGAGCGGGCGTTCTGAACTTCTATACAGTAAGAAGCATTTGTGTTTCACGTCGTGACTATTTTTATACATGCTTTTTTTTAAGCTGCCATATCCTGCATACTTCGCGGTAGTAGGCACTTTCCGCCGAGTTTTCAAACCATTATATGTTGAGTGGCGGAACTCTACGCCGTGCTTTGTATTTTAACCAGAGAAAATGAAAATATTAAATAATTCATTTCCTCGAGTAGGTAACGCTTGCGTATTAGCATTATAACTTATGTATGGATTTGTCGGTTAACATGATAACACTACAAAAGGAAAAAGAACTTAAAAAAACAAACCTATTAATAAGGATATTTATTTCAAAGTAAACCCGGTTCTGACTTTAAAGAGCATATTAGAATTATCTTGTAACAATTCTTAATTTTCCTTTGTAACATGATAACAATTTAAAAAACAAAAAATAATTTTATTAGTTTATGAATTTTTTGTCTGTATGTATGATCACTCTTATCTCCGAAAGTACTAAACCGACTTACTTAAAACTTTCACCAAATGCTTTGTTTTAACTCAGTATAAAATAATTTTTGTTTCATCAAAATCGATTCATTAAAAAAAGGTTATCGTCATTTGAATGACCTCAAGGCATTATTGGCCTGCTAATATTATATAACAATTTATTCTACACTTATACTTATAATAAATGTATAATTGTTTGTAATAAATCTGTATAATATTTATATATTTAGTAAAACGTCGGTTTCGATTAATATAATTATATATTAAGTGAAATTTAACATAGAAACGGCATATTTTAACTGTCCGAACAGTTAAAGTTTAATTTTAAGCTCAATAGATGGCGCTTTGCATAAAGTTTCATTTTTTTGATTCGCGCTGATAAGATTTTTGGCTAAAGAATGAGATTAGAAATGTCTTGGTTATATGACTGTTGACTTGCATACTCTTGGGTATATGTGTTCTGTGCTATTGATAAAAATATATATTTTTACAGCACTATTGTTCATAAATTCATATTATACAAACAATAAAATAAACAAAATTGAATTATTAGTGAAGGTTACTTTCATAAATCATAACATTATAATACAACATATAAGTCGTAATTAATTCAACACAGAGATAAAGAACGATTTGATCTTAAAATAAAGATTAAGTAAATATTTAGATTCTTCGGTTCATTCGTTTGTTTGAATTAAATTTATATAATAATGCCTAAAACATCTTTTCTACATGTACTCTGTAATAACTACATATTGTACATTTAGCTAATAATATATCTAACTAAGTTAAACACTGTACAGGAGTTAATATGCAATCATTACAGTTATTTTACAAAGAATATTATGAATTCTTACCGAAATCATTTATTTAACATTTAAGGCTGTTTCTGAGGAGTAAATTAAATTATTCATAATATTACAAAAATATATACGTTTAATAAATAATTAGCTTTTAATTAGCTTTGTAGTAAAACTCAAAGTATATTATTATAAATATCAAGTATCAACATTATATAATTCAAAAATCCTTATAGAAATTACGATAATGTAGTAAAAAAATCATATTAGAAGTCATTATAGTTGTCAGTCAATTCTGATTATTAAATCGCAAGTAAGCATATATAATAAATATACGATAGATGGGCATCTATCGTCGTATCTATCCCACGGTGCAGATATATCCATATATATCTCCAAAGAAGGGTTCCATGAAAGGTAAATTCTGCAAAATGTTTAATTGATAAGTAAAAAAAGGAAATCATAATTCAACATAAAGTAACTAAATTGGTAGAAATTATTTATATAAAATTTATATTTTAAAAGCTAGGAGGCAGTGGCGGACTAAACCCGTCAGAGGCCCAGACCGGCGTCGCCGAATAAGGCCCTCCATTTAAAAAGATTTTTACATTTCACAATTTGTTGATGTGCAAATTAGTCTAAATATTTATTTAGAATTTATCTTGTAATTGACATTTGAATTAGACTTCCACGAACCTAGAAAATAAAACATGAAATATCACAAATACGTGTAGTAAAATTTAGTAAAAAAAGTAAAAATGAAGTCTTAACAATTTTTTCTTACTTATTACTTTCTTCATGTTTATTTTATACAAGCATGTAAGAATGTAAAATATAATTTAATGTTACGTGTATCTAACACTTGTATTATACAGGTGGAAGCGTCAGCGCACCTTTTACGGGAACAGCATGTAAGGTAAGAGGTATAGACGTAGGATTTTTTTTTATTTCACGATGTTTACCTGTATTTCGTGTGACGCAGTTACACATAGATACCAATAACGTAAACACATACTACTACAAAAATACTACTAAAGGTTACACAACTTTAAACTTTGCCCCCAATACCTACGACTCGATTTCGGAACGAGGCATATGCGGTGGTTTCCCTTTGATAGGTTTATGTTGCGTGCTTCGTTCTTGACAAATGCTATTTTATTTTATAACGAAAATTTTATTATTTATTTTGTTAGAAAAAATAACTTCCTTAATTTGGAAAAAAAAATATTTTTCAATTGTGTTAGGCTTTTATAGAGTAGTTAAAACTGAGGTTTCATTTAAAATGATGCTGACAAAAACACTATATATTATGTTTTCGTCTTTCGTCTCGTCATTTTACTAAACTTTTCAATCACTGATGGAGGTAATTTTCAATTAATTTCGATTTAGAAAAACTTCTCTCACATATCTCCTCCTGACACTAATCCCGGCGATTGTCAGGGTCTGCCTTCCGGTTCAACCTAGTCCACTTTGCGCGGTCTTTAACGTCCTCGGTGGTTATCCAAGCGCCAGGGCTTCCTTAGGCGTCCGGAAGGTGTCACTCCAAGGACAAAAATAGCAAGGTACTTGCATTGAGTTGAGTACTATATTGAATAAGGACGGACTAAGAGCCGAGCCCTGGTGAACCCCTACAAAAATCTGGAAATGTTCAGTTTCGCTAACAGCACTCCTAACTGTAGAAACGGAGTCATGGTACATGTCTCTGATAATAATCTCAATATTCGCCTTAGGTATCCTTTCGTATTGCAGTGCCCACTAGATACACTGACGAGGTACACAGTCAAAGGCCTTCAGATCTATAAAGACCACATGTAAAGCTCTCCCTTTTTTCCTATATACCTCTATCAATGTTCTGAGTTGAATACGGAGGAAAGTGGGGAACAGAGTGTCTTAACACTAGGTTCTCTCTGCCTACCCTGCTGTGTGCGGGATAAAGCGTGAAGCTGATTTTTTATGTTGAGAGTGCAAAAATGGTGTCCATTGTGCCCGATACTGGTTGAAATCCAATTTGAGATTAGAGATCGTATATTCTCGGCGGAGCCTGAGGTTGAACACGCGCTCGAAGAGCTTCATGGTATGATTTATAAGCTTAATGCCCCTATAACTACCACAATCTTGAACACTGCCCAATGATTTCCACACTTCGATCGGAACGTCGTCAGTTTCTACTGCTTTTCCGTTCGTTATACATCGAAGGCATTTACGAGTTTCGACAAAGGTTAATAGGGCAATAAGTCCGGCGGTGGCTCATGATGAAGACTGCACGGATACTGAGTGTTCAGCAGCTCCTGGAAGTAGTTTCCCCATCTCGCCTTCACAGAGACATGACTACAAAACAGCGTGCCCTGGGAATCTCTGCAAAGACATTTTGCGATATCTTGTGTTGCTTTAAAAACTTCTCACGCATTATGTAACCGAAATGCATATGGTTTTTTTTATGGAATTTCCATAAAAAAAAAGACAAGGCAAACGAGCGTTCAGGTCACCTGATGGTAAGTGACTAGCGCCGTCCACGGCCCCGTGCAACACCAGAGAAGCTACAGGTGCGTTGCCGGCCTTTAAGGTGGGTTGGGCGCTGGGGCCCGGCATTAACTGATACGAAATGCAGTGGCATAAAGCCACTACTTAACGCCGGTTTTAATGCGTTGCCATAGCTGGCGACGTGACCACACGTACTTTAGTCGCCTCTTCACCACCACCAGTACCAGGATGATCCTATTCTAGACCGGGATCACACGGCATACACATGGTTAAGAAATATTAAAGTATAAGCGATGTACACAGTAAGGATTCAGTAAAATCTCATTTTATTATAAATTAAAGAACTTCTTAAGCTGTCCTTCTATACGCAATGTCCGCACTCGCATCGGTAGCACAATTGTGCTTGCGGTATCTTATTATTTCTTGTAAAATCTAATCCTCTAATTAATTGTAAATTTCTACCAGATTATCCAGTGCGTCCATCCAGAGCTTCATTCTATATAAATCGTTTCTGTAGAATGACGCTCTGGATGGACGCACTGGATAATCAAACATTGACCAACGTATTTCATCTTGGATTGATAATTTAGCATCATAGCTAACTAAAAAACGAAAAACGAAAAAAACTACGAAACTGAAACTACATGCAAACTAAATAGACATAAGGAAAATAAAGCAGTAAAAACATTTTGAATGAAAAAAATGTAAGCTACCGGTACCGGTCACACTCACTTTTGTACTTACCCCTCCAACCCCTCCACTTAATTTTAAATACATGCTAAGCGTTTTTTTTTCAAACGCTTTTTTAGGTTTTAATCAAGCGAACTTTAACTTAACAGCCATTTAGATTTTGGCCCCCCCAGGACCAGAGACCCGGAGCGTACAACCACCACCAAATTCAAATCACACATTCACTAAATAATAACAAAACCGAGGCATATAAAAAAGTGCATGCTTGTAACTGTAAATTGGTTAAGAGCTACTTTATCTAGACATTTCTTTCGTAAATGCTAACTGTATTTTTCCTTCCGCAATAGAAATAATTAGGTATCATGATAAAAATTTAAACGCCGCAAACTTCCAAGGAAAATCCACATAGGTGCTTAGTCACAGAATTCTTCTTATTTTACGTTGACACGCGCTAATTGCTAGTACATATAGTCTATTCTTTATTATGGTTGTTTTTCTTATTGTAACAAATCCATCGCGTTTTATTTAACACTTAACAGATGACAGAAGAAATGTAAAAAAAATATCATAACCCCCAATTGAGAATCGATCTCCAGAACTGCTTCGAATGCCAGACACGTACAAAATGCTTCATCATAGAGTTACGTAAACGTATTTAGTATTGTAATTTGTTAAAGAATTAACAATAGTAAATACTCCATAGGTATAATTGATACCTTCTTTGCATTGCATTAATATATTAGCTACTAGCGGCACGCCCACGGCTTCGCCCGCTTAAAATACATGATTATTGATTTAATAAGCACAATTGATTGACAACTATAATTACTTCTAAAATGATTTTTTACGACATTATCGTCAAAGAATTTTTTATTGTTTTAAATAAAAAAATATGACCATTGTTGATATTTGATATTTATAAAATATACATAAAGCTAATTATTTATTAAACGTATATATTTTTGTAACTTTATGTTATTTTTACCTATATAATATACTCTGTTAAATGTGCTGATTTCAGTGAATAATTTAATTTACTCATTCAGAAACAGCCTTAAATGTTAAATTATTGATTTGAAGGATTCATAATATTCTTTGTAAAATAACTGTAACAATTGCATATTAACTCCTGTACAGTTCTTAAATTAGTTACATATATTATACTAGCGGCCCGCCCACGGCTTCGCCCGCTTAAAATACATGATTATTGATTTAAGCAGAATTGATTGACAACTATAATAAAATAAAATAAATAAATAAATCAGCTTCACGCTGTATCCCGCACACAGCAGGGTAGGCAGAGGGAACCTAGTGTTAAGACACTCCGTTCCCCACTTTCTGCCGAATTCTGGAGGCATTGCGTGTTGAGTGGCAGAACT
>JAATLQ010005517.1:0-80602 GCA_013421005.1 Heliconius erato x Heliconius himera | reverse complement strand
TTTTAAGCCGGGTCTGTCAACAGAAACTGCAGTGTTGTGTCTTAAGAGTACTGTCACCTACTACGTAAAGAGAGAAACGCCAATAGTTGCCTGTTTCCTTGATCTTTCTAAGGCTTTCGACCTGGTTTCATACGATATTTTATGGAAGAAACTTCATAAAAGCGATTTACCTATAGAGCTCATTAACATTCTTAAATATTGGTATGGAAACCAGATCAATAATGTACGTTGGGAGGGAGCGCTGTCGCGTCCGTATAGTCTGCAGTGTGGCGTGAGACAGGGGGGTTTGACTTCGCCAACTCTTTTTAATATTTATGTCAATGAATTAATAGCTGAGCTCAGCAGCGTCAGAGTTGGCTGTTACATAGACGGTGTATGTATAAATAATATTAGCTATGCTGATGACATGGTGCTGCTGAGTGCATCTGTCTGTGGCATAAGAAAATTACTGTCTGTATGTGAGTCGTACGCTAAATCACATGGTCTAATTTATAATGTAAAAAAGAGCCAAATAATGGTGTTTAATGTCAGAGGCAAGTGTAGAAAAGAACTACCACCGGTATTCCTAAATAATTGTAGCCTAGGTAGGGTGGATAGTTTTAAATATCTTGGCCACTATTTGACTTCTGATTTAAAAGACGATACTGATATTGAACGGGAGCGGAGAGCGTTGTCGGTGAGGGCGAATATGCTTGCTCGCAAGTTTGCACGTAGTTCACCCAATGTTAAAATAACATTATTTAGAGCATATTGTACATCTTTTTACACGTGCAGCCTGTGGGCTGGATATACTCAAAAGTCTTACAGTGCTCTCCGCGTTCAGTACAATAACGCGTTCAGGATGCTGCTGGGACTACCTCGATGCTGCAGTGCCTCAGGGATGTTCGCTGAAGCCCGTGTTGACTGTTTTTATGCTCTCATGAGAAAAAGATGCGGGTCTCTGGTGCGTCGGGTACGGGGTAGTGTCAACAGTATACTGAATATGATATCAAATAGACTAGATTGCATATACATAAATCATTGCTGTTCCGTTGCTAACGGGACGGTGCAGCGATGATTCGTATAATTTTTAAATTGTAATGTTTTAATGTAATTTTTTAAATTCGATGTAATAATTAACTAACCTAGTCTGTAAGAAATATTATTTAATAACCATAATGAGTCACTGGTCACTTGAATAAAGTATATTATTATTATTATTATTATTATTATATATATATATATATATATATATATATATATATATATATATATATATATAATGAGTTTATGTACTACGTCAGGTTGATCAAACACGGAAGCTTTTGTACACCGTCATGTAAAGTGACATAGATGTTTAGATATATAAAGATTGAAAATTAGTACCTATATATAATTCAGGCAAATTAATATTTTATTTATTTTCGTAGCGAATACGTATGTCTGTTATAATGGCATACTTATACATAATTAAAATATGCATTTTTTTTTCAGAAATAATTCATTTATTAATATAAATAATAATAATAAATAATTTAAATACTAACTATTAACATCTCGCAAGACCAACCAACCGAGCGACCAACGTGAGAACATGCAGTCGTGACTTGCTAAAGTGTCGCATCACACGTGATATGATCATCAACTTATTAACCCTAGTCGTGCTCATAGAGTTAACTTGATTATAAGATTAAAAGCTGTATGTACTTACATCCATAATATATATACAATATATAATGTATATATGGGATTATATTTGAGAATGATTTTTATTTTCCCTGCTCTGGTAGACTAAACGCGGCGTTGAATCCCGCCACTTAACATACAACGTCGTGGATACAATTAATTTGGGAATACGTTTATACAATTTTATGCAGTCTGGTTTTATGTTTCTTTGATTATTGTTTTATTTTAATTTCATTATTTGTTACTTAAAATGAAAAATGAAGATACTAATTTATTTTTTCATTTTGACAATATGATGACTGGCGTTATAATGAATTTAGATTACTGTCATGTCTTTAGTGACACTCGTAACGTTAAGACGAAATAATCAATAAAATTAGCCAAAGTCTTTGGTCTAGCCACATAGGAACTCACTTACATAAACCCAAAAACACATAACCCTTCTTTGTGTCGCGCAGCTTGCGAAACTACTAGTACAAGCTAACTTTACAGCGGCCACGACTTCTCGACCGAACTGTACTTATATCTTGTATATCTATTCTAGTACAAAAACTAGGCCACGTCGGTAATTATATGACTGTATGTAGCCTTCGGTTACGATAATTTGAATTGAAAGCAAAGTGTCGTATAGGTTGTAGGTGTCCCATAAAATCTACATTAATTATTTAATACAACCCAGTAATGTGTATGAAACTGTTATTAAGATAATTGATGTATTTTATACTATAGTTTATAGTGGATTATATCAAGATTATTGACATGCAACTTAAACAGCATTTAATAATACAAGCCAGTAGTTTCTGAGATTAGCGAGTTCAACCAAACAAACTCTTCAATTTTATCAAAAAAATACTAAACTCCAAAATTGACTAAATAAGAATATGAAAAATGAAGTTTGAAAACAATTTATGCAATTGTGTAGGTAATTAGTATGAATTTAAGAAAGTTTTGTAAGCTTAAGTTTTTTGTTTCACGCTGTAATTTGCAAATATAGATAGGGTAGAGGGAACCTAGTGTTAGGGCACCCCGTTCTATGCTTTTAGCCGATTTTTTTGCCTTGTTATTACATTATTATTATAATAATTTATTTCTCCAAGTGAGCTTTGAACCCACGACCATCACATTTACAGTTATACGCTTGTGCCACGACGGCCTCACTCACCGGTGTTTTATAAATTGCTTAAAAAAATAATAAAATAAGATAAAAGTAAAAATGTCGTGTGCTACAATTTGGTGTAATAAAAATTACATTATCGATATAAAATACTTTACAAATAAATTCACACAACGCAATATAAAATTGTGGCCACGAAATTTATCCTTTCATTTCATAAGCTTATTTTACATACAACTTTTCAGTTTTATAATATTAGTCTAGATAGTTGGGCGTTGTTTTACAACTGATACGTAATAGAATTAAAAAGATTATTGTGGATTGAATTCGTGATTTTTTTTATTAATGTTACTAGGGTATCGTTGTATATATTTTACATTATGAAAAATATCATAATAGAAATATAAACATTCTATAAATGGAATTGAATAGGCACATTATATCATAGAAAAAAATAATTACAAAGTTATATTTTTAGAGGCCAGTCGTGGCGCAGTGGCATAAAGTGTGACTGTAAAACCTATCCTAAATTTATATTTCCATTTCTTCGCTCTGGTGTTAAGGACACGCGCGGCGTTGAGTTCTGCCACTCAACACGCAATGGCTCCAGAATTCGGCAGAAAGTAAGGAACGGAGTGTCTTAACACTAGGTTCCCTCTGCCTACCCTGCAGTGTGCGGGATACAGCGTGAAGCTGATTTGATTTATATTTGTAGTTAATTTCCATACAGAATGAGTCCATACATTTGCAAATTTAAACTATACACTACAGAATCATATTTTTTTATTGACTGTGTTTTTTATTATAGAGTTAAAGTTGGGAACGGGTTATCCTAACACTGGGTTCCCTCTGACTACCCTGCTATGCGTGAAGGAGAGTAAAGCTTTTTTAAAGTACGAACTTACAATTATCTAAACATTATGTTCACTACTGAGTAACACAACTCTGGCATAAGTATAGGGTTTTATTCGCAAAACGACAAGATAGCTGTCAAAACCACTATAAACTGAAACAGTATTTACATGCAAATTGCAGCACTGTCTATTATGAAAGGACAGCTTAATGTATGTGTTTATCATGTGTCATTTAGTTGTAGGGTAAATTATGTGCTTTGTGTTATGCCGCCGTCTGTTATATTTCTCAAAGAATATAGGTACAAAAAAATTATAAATAAATTATTTTCATTTCTCATTTCTGGTAGACAAAGTGCGGCGTTGAGTTCCGCCAATAGCACGCAATGTCTCGAATTCGGGCAAATAGGAGAACGTGTTTTGGCACTAGGTCATCTCTGTTTACCCTGCTATGTTAGAGAAAGCTAGATTCCTTTTTTTTAAATAGTCTTGATATTAAAGCGATATGACATCAAGTATTATATAAATATTTAAAAAAATATAATACGGTACTTTACGGTAATAATTTTTTTCTTAACTAATGATTTAGTCGAGTAATTTTTTTTCAGCTTCACGCTGTATGCCGCACACAGCAGGGTAGGCAGAGGGAACCTAGTGTTAAGACACTCCGTTCCCCACTTTCTGCCAAATTCTGGAGGCATTGCGTGTTGAGTGACAGAACTCAACGCCGCGCTTAGCCTCGACACCAGACCGAAGAAATGGAAATATAAATTTAAGCAAATATTTCATCTCCTCGAGTGGGGATCGAACCCAAAACCAGCCGATTTTACAGTCACACATTGTGCCGCTGCGCCACGACTGGCCTCTAAGAGTGAATTCACTTATAAATAATATTACAAAGATGAAATTTACAACCGGATATGGTCCACACTATCGGATATGAACATCCGGTCGGTGACGGATGTTGAACGGACGCATTTACATAAATCTGTTTAGAACAGGTGTTGTATTGACCTCATTTTTATGGACTTTAATTATAAAATTACTATTATGTATAAAAAATGTGCTCTGTCAAATTTGTTACGTAAATAAATTTAGTTTATTTATCGATTTAATAGTTTATTTTAAATTATAATTTGTTTATTGCGCATAGCAGGACAGACATTGGAACCTTTGAGATAAAGCATATTGAGAAGCGAGATTCAACATCACGCTTTTTCTCGCTCTTACTAGCCCGAGTGGGAATCGAACCTACAACTGTCGCGGTCACAGTCCACAACGACATCATAGATTTCAAACAGAGTATTCATTCACTCTTTTACACATTTTTCGGATATTTTGAACATATTGCGTGTTAGAAGATGTAATATAGTTATTTTATCTTATAGGCCCCGTAAAATGAATCTTACTATATTATTAAAATATATAAAGAGGGCATAATCCAGTCGAGCAGCATAGCAAATGACTGTACACATGACAATGATTGCCTATTTCTACTCACAGGAATCTATTGTTGAGTTCCGCTACTCAAGATACTCTAACTCAAAAATTTGGCGGTGCGTGGAGAATAGAGTGTATTAACACCAGCTGTCCTCTGCTTACTTATAATGGATATTATATATATTAGCAGGCTCTATATAAGGGATACAGCGTGAAGCTATAAAAAATAATTATATTGATAAGAACAAAACACAGGAATTGAACATTCAACTCTCCTATGTACAACTAAACGTTTCGCAACTGCGCTACAATGGTGTGGATATATTCAATGTTCTGTGAATGATTAATTTCACCTTACGCAATTGCAACTAAGACAAACCCCTTTGCCGATATAAATACTCTGTGCGTGACCTAATGATTAACCTCGATCTGGTGAGGTAGACTTGCCACTTTTGATTATTTTAACTGTTTAATTTAAAGTAATTAAACTTTTATCTTAAATTCGCACGTCGTAGTTAAAGTTTTACAGAGGTAAACAGATCACAAAATGTTTTTTTTTCCGTTTGTGTTCATATCATATTATTAACATCAATGTAGATAAAGAAGAGCATGCTTAGATAAAAATTAAATAGTTTAATTCCATAAGCACCGCCAAATTTGAAGATCTCAACCTCGCGCTTTCTTTATCTTCTAATCAGCGAGAGGAAATAAAAATAAAACATTCCTCTAAGTGGGAGTTGAACCCACAAACGTAGCGTTTTAAGCCAGTCGCTGCAACTGTTGTCTACCGAATGACTGGCAGAAAAAGCATGGCGTTGAGTTCCGCAACTCAATACGTAATTTCTTGAAAATTAGGCGAAAACTTTATAGCCAGTTTTTGAGAAAATGCATGTGTAAAAAGGAATGTCTTAGCACTAGTAACGCAAGTCTGCACCACCTCGTATTGTGATTAAAAGCACAATGACATGTCAGTGCGCTATTGTCATCAGATCTTACTTGTAGAGCCGTTACTTTGACACGCTTTAGATGATAATCTCTATATAGACTTACAGATCTTAAACTATTGTAAATAAGATACTAACGCCCTATTTAAAATATTTTAAATATATTTGTGTATATATTTTCCTATTTATTACCTTGACTTGTATACCAATTATAGTACCCGTTTGTCGCCAAATTTTCGAAATATTGTATGTTTAGTGGTGAAACCCAATGCATCATTTTGTATTGTCGGCGCGAGGATATGAGAATAATTCATTTCCGAGAGCGTGTTAAATGCGTATAGACCCCTTTAAATCACTCTAGTAGTGTCGCCTTCGAAGCAGGTTTTAGGAATAAATTGAGGATAATTCTAGAGTCTTTTAGCAAAGTGTAAAGCTGCTACTTCAAGCATATGTTGTATATATCATATCAGCTTCACGCTGATCCTCGCACAAAGTTCTCCACTTTCTGCCGAATTTTGGAGGCATAGCGTGTTAAGTGGCAGAAATCAACGCCGGGCTTTGCCTCGACACCAGAACGAAGAAATGGAAATATAAATTTAAGTAAATATTTCATCTCCTCGAGTGAGGATCGAACCCACAACCAGTCGGTGTGGTCATTTAAAATATACACCTCTCACTGTGCTGAATAGCCCAGTTCAAATTTTAAGTTGTATTTAAAACAATGTACGTAACGCAATGAAATCGAAACTACTAGCGAGGATGTCACAGTGAGAATACAGAAGAACGTGCTCAGGTGGTTTAGGTACGTTCAGAGATAGAGTTATAAAAGAATGACAAAAACTGCTTATGAAGCAAGAGTGACTGCTAAGAGAGGCAAATTGAGATTGCGGTTTTGTAAAAAGCACGAGGGTTTCCGGGGCGTGTCTGAATAGATTGATAACAATAGACGAGGCGAAGGAGATATGCAGAGACTGTAGCGTTTGGTACTCCATTCTCTCTGGCTACCTAGATAGGGATCTAAAATAAAAATCTAAATAAGTAGAATGAGATGAACTTTACGATATGTCACTAAAGTTTCTCCATCAAATCGCTGCAAATTCATGAAGTCAATAGAAAAACAATTTTAATGAACACATTAAATAAGGCCTAACTAGCTATAAGGGGAGAGCAAAAAGGTCTCGTTTAAAGTGAAATCCACGGCCCAGCATCTGTCGCGGAGACGTATAGACAGTAAACACACGTACGATAGGTTTAGTTAGACGTTGCTATTTATGGTGACACCTAAATGTATGGCACTAAGAACAGAAGCAGAGCAGAATGGACGTTAGGATCTTTTGAGAGCAGTTTTTTATATAATTTTTTTATTAGAATTGTAAAATTATTTTCGTTTTTTTTTCGCTAATTTTGTTAATGTATTTCAATATTCAATGCAATTAATGAAAAAAATCGAAATTAACATAGGTTGCGTTCTTGGCGTTTGAATTCACAACTAAATGTCGTAATAACAATGTTAATTAATGAAGGCTAAATTTATTTCAATTTCACTGTAAATAAAATAATTATATAAATTTTAAATAGCATCTTCTATCCAAAGAATAACATCCAAAAGAGTTATGTATCATACATCGTACGTTTTGTTTCAGCTGGATGTTAAGCTAAGGTCTTGCTAAGATCATTAAAATACATTATTTATTAGCTTTAATTTTTCTATTTATAAAATTTTAAATTGAAAAATTAAGCTTAAGACTTAAACGTGTGGGTAATCATTGATTTTTTTAGATTCTCTCGTAATGAATATTAAACAAACGTCAAAAATCTCCAGTATCAAGCGTATGGTGTGTTTATTAAATTCTCTACCTACAATCGACCAAATCAACATAGATTATATCTGATGACAATAAATATATAAATTGTGGCAATAGCAAAGAGAAGAGATGTCTTTAGGTTACCTGAAAAATGTGTACAGGTACAAAAATAGCTTCACACTATATACTATTTCTAAATATCGATATTCTTAGCGTTTGGTCGACAGGACGTCTTGTTAGGTGAACTAATGAGAGGTTGCACAGTACGCATTATTTATATTTTATAGCTTATAAATTAGAACTAGGGATGGCAAAATTTTAGAATAGTTTTTTGTAATAAAGATATAAGTTAAATTTGGTCATATGGGATACTGACTTGATTTACTACTATACTACTGACTACCCAAGATAAAACTTGAAACGGAGCTTTTTTCGGAATTCGATCCATACAGAAGTATTTTTGGGAATATAATAAACTATTTAAATATCTAAACAATTGTGAAGAATGTTCTAAATAAACACATCGTCTGAATAAACACGACGGTTGTGGATTCGATTCCTCCTCGAAGGAATTAACTATTTTGAATTCCTCACTGTGCTAAAGAGACAAAGCGCTTCGTTTGGTGCCACCGTTTATCTCACTCAAACTAGGCAGAAAGTGGGAAACAGTGTGTGTCGGTGATCCTATCATATGCAAGATACAGCGTGAAGCTAAAAAAAAACTTTGTATTTTTAGCCAAGATGTATAAAGTTAACAGCTAAACTTTATTTATTCTGCCGCACCCAGCCGAATTTTTTAGATCTCAATAGAAAGCTCTCAAAAATTCTAGGACTTTCGTTATAAATTATCAAATCATTTAGATTATTAAGCAAAATTAAAATGAGTCATACAATTATTTTGTGGGTGTTACCATTTAAAACACATGTAAAGGTAATAGTGGAGCGGTTGCACAACTCACATATTGATATACATTGATCTTTACATGACAAATGATCTGGTCGGCCCCTGGACTATAATTAAAATCTTATCAGTGATTCATTGATATAGTTCCAAATATAATGACAGTCTAAATAGAATATAATACAATATATCATTAGTATCGTTTTTAATTAATTTTTTAAAATGTTTTCGTGTATTGATAGTTCAAGTTTAAAAGTTTTTAAATTTTATTTGTCATGAAAATTACTGACGTTTCGACTGTGTCGGACACATTCACATACAGGATTTTTGGCTAATAAATCGTATAATTGATTTAAAAAATGATATATTCAGAGATATAAGTTACTTACACCACATAGTGTTGAGACAAAAATTAAATCAACCGCATTGATATTATAAAAGAAATACGTTACTGATTGGCTGACAAACAACAAACAGACGAAACTCTTGGGAAATTGATATTTGGCAATTAACTAGGTAGGGTGTGTAGGGAGTGTAGGGGAACAAGAAATTTCTAGAAATTTCCTACGGACGACGCCATCAAAGTGAAGTAGTTCAGAATAAAAACTACAGTACTTATTATCTTAATAATAAAAGTTCCCTTCATTTTAAATCCAAGGCGGGGCATTATATTTGAAATGTTTATTTATACACGACCATTGGTTGTACCTGACCTTTGCTTTATAAAGACAAAGTGACCAATAATATGAAGTTACAAATGTGGTGAATGTAAGGTTAGCATTTGATTGACAGATACAATAATAAATTTATTAGTAGGCGAGGCACAGTGGAGAAGTGTTTTACTTTTTATTTGATAGTTGTGGGTTCGATCATTTTGATTTTCAAGGGGTATTTATATTTTAATTTATAATATGAGTGGATTATCAATTTAATTATACGTAGGAAATATTTAATTTGTATTTTTTTTTCTAATTTATTCCTTTTTTATGTTTCAATTCTTGCCAATTTTATAATTATTCCACAAAAAGTACAAGAAAATGACACAGACAATACGAACAAAATTAAGCACGAAAGCTCATATCTTTGAATTGCGTTATTTAAAAGCTTAATTACTAAGCTTTAAACTATAGTTCATGGATATTTGGTATGAATTACCGCGATCTCGCTAAAAATGTTCTTTACAGACGGACAGATAGACAATAAAGTGGTGCTATGAGGGTTCCTTTTTGAGGTACGTAACCATAAAAAAATAATGTGGCAGTAAGTAGCAAAAATTCTTGCCTTACAAGTGACTCTACACGTGTATTTAAATCGTACCGCCTTTACGTCCATTGTGATTTTGCTTTAGACGAGTTATGTTAATGTCGACACTATTGAAGCAGAACCTTTCTAACTTCGAGTTACTATAAATTTTATATTTAAATTTTATATTAGAAGAATATTTATAGAAGGAATATTTACAAATAAAACGATGAAGGATTTTTATAGCTTATGTGATCTCTCTCTACCCTGCTTTGAGAGGCTTGAACCTATCTAAAGTCCTTTTTTAGAAAATATGTAAAAATTGGAACGGGACTCTAACCTGAGCCTCTTGGAAACCTTCCAAGCGCTCTGACCACTGAGCCATACGCTCTCATCCACCTACGACAAAAAATATACAGTTGTTGTTTATACTTATAAATATATTACTACTATCTCTGTAAAGAGCTATAATAATATAATATCATATTAAACAACTAAACCATGCATTACTTACAAAACGAAAGATATTAATAGCCTATCACATATATAAATGTTAAATTAATTCAGTATCATTAGCGTAAGTAAAGTAACAAATAATCAACATAGGAGCTGGAGCGTGTGCTATAAATTTCAATAACGAGCTGTCTACTCGCTTATTAGTTCTAGACCTGATTTAAGACCTAACCTGGTGAAGTCTAGAATAAGAAATCTATAGTAATATTCTAAAATGTAGGAATTTGTTTGGTTGAATACTCTAATCTCAGGAACTATTGGCTGTATAATAATAATAATAATATAATACTTTATTGCACAAATAAGAAGAAGATAAAATACAGTTCCTGGTAATAACGATTAATAAGTAGTAGTAGTAAGAAAAACGTAAGGACAAAATTTATAAAAGAAAGCAGAAAGGTGCAAAAAGTACTAAGAAATATATAAACCAATATATAGTGGATACAAAATAGTTTTAAACATACATATATAGAGACAAACCTAATCTCGGCTCTATTCACCTATGGTTAAAGTTACTGCTGGCACTTGACATGACAGACACACTCCAATCCCCACTTTCTATCGAATCCTGGAGGCATTGCGTGTTGAGTGGCGGAACTAAAAGCCACACCTAGCCTCGATACCAGAGCAAAGAAATTAAAATATATATTTAAATAAATGTTTCATTTAATCGAGTGGTGATCGAACCCAGAACCAGTCGCGTTTACAGTTACGATGTCGTCCAAGTCGTTGAGTTACTACGCAAAATACGCATATGAATTACATGAATATTTTTAAAATCTTATGAATAAACCTGTAAAAATCTAGACAACGCCCATAACTTTGCTTGCGTGAATTTCAAGATTTAAAATTTAAAAATCCCGTTCCCGTAAGAAGTTCCAGAAATCCTCCCTTAGTGTTCCCCTACGCCGCCCAACCAACTAAGATGTCATTTTTCTATTTTATAACTCTAGTAGTTTCGTCTGTGGGTTATCTTTTACTCACTTTGTAATGAAGGAATATTATATATGTAAATAGATACCTTCATATGTACAATTTAAATAATATCTCAGTAAAAATAAGTTCTGTCCAAATTCATTTCAAAGTGACACTTTCACAAGAGACATAAAAAAATGGAAGCTTCAAACTTCAAATTTGTTCATCTAATCTATTCTTATCTTATCAATAATCATGTACATACACGTAGAAGCCTTCAACGCAGGTCGCAGTTGAACAGCGTGTGACTGTAAGCGCAACGGTTATGAGTTCAATTTTGGAAACGGAGTGTCTTACGCTACGATCCCTCTGTCTACTCTGCTTTATGCGAGATACACCGTGAAGCTAGAAAAAAAGCTAAAAAATGTAATGTTTCTCTGTAACAGACAGATCTGGCAACATCGATCAATATCTCGCTAACAAGCGGCCGGTTTTCCATAAAAAGTATATAATTAAAACTATCAATCACTTCGAAGCTATGGTGAGACCAGTTGCTAAGTTATGTGATACACAAAAAAATATTCTTTTTTAAATTGGTTACAGTTGTGGGTACGAATCATGTATATTTTTTGTGTAAGTTACTTGTGCTAAGCATTAAAAATAAAAGAATAACATTTTGCCAAAGTATAATTGTGCTCTAGGTTTTGACGTGGTTACACATTTTGTATATAAATAAAAAAATATAAAAAAAAAATGTCGTTGTTTAAATAGTCTTCCGATAGGAAGAATAAAAAAATCTTGCAAATACTTACTATAGTAAGTATTTGCAAGATTTTTTTATTTAGGATGCATTACAAAGACTTCAATTCAACCAATGACATACATAGAATTAACTAAAAAAAGTTACTTTTTATTTACTTTTATTATTTTATAAATTCTCTAAGGAACTGAACCTCAATATTTCATATAAATTTAAACTTGATACCTCCACGCGATTATTTGAAAAATATTTTCGACAAACCGACAGATGGATAATAAAGTGATCCAATAAGGATTCTGTATTTTATTCCGAACTTCAAAAGAAAAAAACGTAAAAAGTGACAAAAACCTATAAAGTTTCCTTTTCCTGTATATAAAAACTTTAATTCATATTATTGAACACTTCATCGGGTTCGTTCAACGCACTCGTAACTACTTGGCGCTTAATTAGAAAATAACTAGCATTCTTGCTTATAACTTTTCTTAATTGGAACTATGCGATGTGAAAAATCTTTATATACTAAACATATATAAAGAACTTTATTGGTTATGTTTAACGTTCCATAAGTCAAAAGAAAAAAGACGGAATCTGTATAGAATAACTTTATTTTCCATCTGTTTATCGTCTACAGCTCCTTGTAGTACAGACAAAAAACTTTTGAGTCAACGCAATCAAAAGTTCTCGTATCTATCGTTTATAAGTATAAGATAATTTCGTACGTCGTCATTCGTTCGTTGGTTTAGAATTACGAATTTCGGCAAGGGAGAAATTACAATAAAAATATAGTCACAAAAGAAAAGAAGCAGAAAAAGGCACAGGCAACCAATGTCCGTGGTGTGTTTTATTTACAAAAAAATACAGATAAAGTAAAAAAAATGCAAAAGGAATAAAAAAAACACAAAAAAACAGTACATACGTTTGCAAAATGAAGTCTGCCAACTTTTATAGAGTAAGTCAAAATCCCCTTAACCTACAATCGTGGAATTGGTACGAAACACTCGGTGGGCGAGTTCAACTCGCACTTGACCGGTTTTGCCACATTCTTGCCATTTTAAATACTTTGATTAAAGTATAATTTTGTTTATACAAAATTATACTTTGATCTAAGTATTTAACTAGATGGGGTTAACATATCAATAACCCGTTAGCGGCTTCGCCCGCTTAAATTACACTATTATTTATTTATTTATCTGCACTATTTTCGTGTTATATTAACAATTGTCACTTTAAAGACAATATTTATTCATCGAAAACTAACGTTTCCAATTTAACAAAAAAAAATTATACAAATAAAATAACAAAACGAAATACTTTAAATTGATATATTCTTTTTATTTATTAACCCATTGAAATAAAACAATCATGAAAAACCGAATTCAAATTAATTAAGTAGTTTCTGAGATTAGCGTGCATAAACGCACAGACAAAAATTTAAACAAAACATTTTGGTTTCTATTACATTGACAAATGCCCCCAATAAAAGATTGTCTTATTAATTTTTCCTTGTACAGACAGCGATCTTTATTATATGTATATATAGCAATATATATAATAAAATTATGTCTAATCGTTGTCTGTACATATACGTACATGAGAAGTAAGTAAAATATTTGGAATTAGCCTACGAGATTAATAAGTAGAATGTCATTGTGACTATCATTAAATCAATTCACGCTAGCAGCTATAAGTTTACACGTAAGAACAAAACTGCTCTAAAATACACTACTACAACATATATCAAATTTTAACATAACGGTACTTAAACTCGCGCCTCTTGGAAACCGTGCAAGTGGTGGCTGGTTCAAATCCCGGTAAATTTGTTTTCTTTATACGTTCCCTTAAGAAAAATATCGTTTTTTTAAAACACTTTATAAATGTTAAAAGTACGGCTACTTCATTCTACTTTATGTTTACTGCTCAGTGCACGCGGAATTATAAAAAGAGACAAGTGCAACTATAAGTACTAAACGGCACATAAAATTATACAAACAGTGTTAGAAAATGACCAATAAGGAGGCCATTTGAACTCAATGCCATATTAGCGAGAGCTATAACAATTTGTTTTATTGATTATATTTTCTTTGAAATAGTCTAAAGAAATATTTTCTTGAGACCGTCGTAGCGCAGTGGCACAAGCGTGTGACTGTAAGCGCGACGGTTGTGGGTTGGAATTAAATATTTAATATTTTCATCTCTTCACTCCGGTGCGACAATAAAAAAACCCAGCGTTGAGTTCCGCCACTCAACAAGCAGTGTCTTAAAAATTAGGAAGTAGGTCAGGATTGCTGTGTTTAATATTACGCTCACAAAAATATGTCATTCTCCTAAATGGAAATGGAACCGACCGTCGCGTTTAGAGTCAGTCACGGTGCCACTGCGCAACGACAACCACACGACAACATCATATAAAGAAATATATAAAAATAAAGAAGGATACTTACAGAAATAAATGTAAGAATAACAGCGTATTTACCACAGTATATTAAAAAGTTATAACCATAAATATACTCGATTTAGTGACGAACGTTATATTCTCGACGCTTCTTGAATCATTCAATAGAGTCTCTTTTAGTTGATATCATAAGAAGTATTGCCAATATAACAAATTAAAAGGTGAAAACGATAAATAAGAAGAAAGGGTATTTGATTTATTTATAAGAAAAAATATCTATTCGGATCAATGGTTCCTGAGATTACCGCGTTCGTATAAAAAGTCATCAACTTTATAATATTACTATAGAATACAGAAGCATCGATTACGCTTTTTTTCATGATTAAATTGATTAAAAAGGGCAAAGAAAAATAAAACTGTCCGAAGTTAAGTCTTAAATAAAATATATATATATATATGTCTTGATCTTAGTCCATTTTTTTTTAGTTTCACGCTGTATCCCGCGTATAACACAGCAGAAATAGGGAACCTAGAGTTAAAACATTTCTTACCACTTTTGTTAGCAACGTGAAAAAATAAAAATAATTTATTCCTCCGAGTTTTTCCATTCCATTTAAGATTTGTATCCATAACCATTTCGCTTACAGTCACACTTTGCGTCACAACGACATATTTGCTTAAAATCTTATGTATTAAATATTATCAGACAACGCCGTCGTAACGAAATAGTCTTATTACGAATAGCGAAGAGGAGCCGCTATTAGAAGCAATGTTAAACGTTTTCTTTTTGCATCCAATATGGTAATGATTGCTGTAATTTATAACTCTATTTAATTACCGAGTTGTATTATTGTAGTGGGTTCTTCATCTTTATACTTATAATAAAATCCTAAAGGATCGGTATCTGTACATAGAAGAAATAGAAGAAAAAATATTAGGGGCCTTTATTAATGTAATGGAATCCAAAATAATCAATTTTAAAATTTTGGTTTGTTTTTATGGTTGTATGTTTGTATGTGCGTTTGTTCACGCTAACCTCAGAAATGGCTTAACCGATTTAAATGCACTATTTGTTACTGGCTTGCCATTCAGTGTTTTTATTTCAATCGGTTCACAAATGAAAAGTTATATCAATATAAAAATTCTCTAACTCCAAAACTTTAGTTATTAATGTTAAAATGATAATGTTATTAGATCACTAGTATTTAATATATATGTGTGTCATCTTTTTTAAGCAAGCCAATTTTTTTAAAATAAATTGGTTATAAAATAGAAAGATAGAAAAGGGGCACGGATTAATTGTAGACGCGTCGAATTTCGGTACGGTTGATTCCCACTCAGGAGAATAAATTACTTTCTTTTCCTCGCTATAGCTCGCTATGGTGTTATGGTAAATGCCCGACTCACGCAATGCCTCCTAAATTCAGTGGAAAGTAGGGAACGGTAGCTTCACGCTGTATCCCGTACACAGCAGGGTAGGCAGAGAGAACTTAGTGTTAAGACACTCCATTCCCCACTTTCCGCCGAATTTTAGAGGTATTGCGTGTGGCGGAATTCAACGCCGCGCTTTGCCTCGACACCAGAACGAACAAATAGAAAAATAAATTTAAATAAATACTTTTTCTCGAGTGTAGATCGAACTCACAACCGTCGCCTTACAGTGACACCTTTGTGCCCCTGGACAACGACGGCCTCAAAAAAAGAAACAAAAAACTAAAAGTATTTTAATTTCTCATATTAATTTATATTTATCTAAATCATTAAGGAACCCATGGAACTGCTTTGCTCTTAACAGTTGAAAGCATTTTAAACGTTTACGCAGAACAGTGAGAACATAATAAGAAAAAAAATAGGAATTTTACGGTTTTTCTATCTCCAAGGATCGCTAATCTTATTACCTTACCTTTAGAATAGAAACTCAGCAATGTTAATCATCCAACACCAAGCTCATTATGGCTACTTAAGTTTTTTAAATAATCTATTCTGTATAAACACAAAAACAATATAAACGATACAAAAATAATTAAAATATTTACTTAACTCCAAGCTAATTTTTTTTAAGTTGAATCTAGGACTTTAAGATTTTTTATGTATTATATTTAAATCTGAATGGCGTACATATATTAAATCCTGATTTGTAAATTAACATTTAACTATCTGGCTGTATCTGGCATAAAGCAGCGACTTAGTGTTAAATTACTCCGTTCGCGAAATTCAGCCCTAATTTTCAAGATATTGCTGTAGAGAGGAACTCAACGCCACTTTTTGCTTATCAGAGCAAGGGAATAAAAATCCTTACCCCCGACTGGATACTGAACCCACAACTGCACATTACAGTCAAAATTTGTAACACTGTGCCACGACGTCCTCTCATAACTGCCTTATAATTTGCACAAATGTGTATGTTAATATCAATTCAATTTTATCAATAATATATATACATCTGAGTAACTCACTATAACAAACAATTAATAACAGAATTGGTACTACAATTTAATACAATAATATTCTTGAATATGACAACTTTTTATATGAAACAAAAATAAAAATTCTCCTCACATATAAGGGAACCTTTAATTAACAGACAAACAGACTAACAAACTTTTTCATTCACAATTATACCGTATCGATATTAATATGGGAGTATATGTTCCTAACAAGGTCTGATAGTGTGATAGATGAAGGTGTACTGGTTTAGTCTTACGGGTAGAATCTGGATATCTATGGGCATGTATCATATATTATGACTAGTTTCAATATTTCAAAGTTAAGTGTATATAGTATATACATGTATTATATGTATTATTAGTTTTGTAATGTTTACGCATCTGTGGCAGATTTTTTTTTGTTTTTAAAAGTAGTAGTATATATTTTTTATCTTCACATATTTCTGGCGTACAGCAGGATAGGTAAAGAGGTCCTAGTGCTAGGACACTCTGTTCACTGAAGAGAATGAAAATGATTTCTTTTTCTTCACTGTAGTAACAACACAATGTACAGCGTTGAGTTCGACGTGCAATGTCTCGTAAATAAGGCGTTCCTTTAGAACAGTGGGTGTCTTAACTCTAGAGTTCTTCTGCCTACCGTGCTATATGCGGGATACAAAATGAAATCAAAATTTTTGAAAGAAAAAGTTAGAGTTGACAGCGACTGCATAACCCCAAAGTACATTACAATGGCAGTGTCGCCGTGGTACAGTGACTGTCTGTAAACGTGATGGTAGCGACGATCCCATTCGGAAGAATGAAATAAAATTCCTCGCTTTGATAACGCAAAACGCGACTCTATAAAAAATATAACAAAGTAAGACATACTTGTTGACCCACACCCAACGACAAATTTAAGTACAATTCTATATACTCATTACGGCCCTGTGGCGCAACGGATAACGCGTCTGACTACGGATCAGAAGATTCCAGGTTCGAATCCTGGCAGGGTCGACGTGTGACTTGTTTTATTTTTTGTTGTAATTATTATATAGAAATATAAAGAGCTTTATAATATAAGCTTTCCGTTTTTAAATCTTTTGTTCGAGCTTTTTTTATTTAAATATAAAAAAAAATAAGCTTAAATTTCAAGACATTGCGTGTAGGCTAATGGAAATCAACGTCGCCCTTAATCTTATCAAAGCAGCTAAAATAAAATATTTCGCACATAACGGAGTAGATAGAGAGAACATAGTTTTAAGACTATCCGTACCCCACTATCTGCCCAGTTTCCGACGCATTCCATATTGAATGGTAGAATTCAACGTGTTGTCTTGTTACTAAGCGGGAAAACAAATAAAAAAAGCTCCCAAGGAAAAATAGAACTTACAACTGTCACACGTTGAGATGCTGTGCCACAACGGCCTCAGTTTTGCCTGATAAATATTGACTTAACTTACCAATCTTACTCACTGTACAAATATTTAGTAGAATCAATCACCAAATCGTGATAGTCATTAAGTCAAATTTGATCGATGGCTTGAACTCTGTCAGCGATTTACTGAGATACTGATAATAAGATTTAAATAGCTTTCGCTTAATTAAATAGTTAATGACTTTGTTCCTTAAACTTAATGATGGCTATCTCTTATAAAGACCAAGAGATAACAAATAAATTAAGAAGAATCACAGAATATCCTCCAGAATAGAATACATAATACCCAAAACAATTTAACGCGACCACCGGAATAGAGCAAACCATAATTAGTTAGATCTTCAATTCTTCTTTTGTGTAAAAAGAGCCAAACTTCCGTGGTGTGTTTTATTTAATAATACATTTTTAAAAAAATATACGTAATATTTTTAAGACGACAGAAAAGTTATATGTATACTTTTAGCTACACGCTGTACCCATAACGGTGTAGGCAGAGGGAATCTAGGAATCTAGTGTTAAGACACTCCGTTCCCATCAAGACTTCCGTTGCCCTCTTTCCGCTGAATTCTGGAGGCATTGCGTATTGAGTGACGGGACTCTAAGCCGCGTGATCCACACAAACAAAATTGCGTGCAACAACTAGTTCCGAAATAATTCGACACCAAGCTACCGTGTAACATGAACTTAATTTGCTCAAACATAAATCCTCAAACGTAACATTATACCTACAAATCTGATATAGATCTCACGTTGATTGTTAGAACTCAATACTCAGAGCCAGTCTGAGTATTAATTAACGTTCAAAGTACCGCCGTATTAACATAATCTCTACATACATAATACTAGCTCTTACATGCGGCTTCGTTCCCATGTTCAATATTGGATAAATAAAATAAATTAGTTTCACGCTGTATCCCGCACACTGCAGAGTAGGTAGAGGGAACCTAGTGTTAAGACACTCCGTTCCCCACTTTCTGCCGAATTCTGGAGGTATTGCGTGTTGAGTGGCAAAACTCAGCGCCGCGCTTGTCCTCGACACCAGAGCGAATAAATGGAAATATAAATTTAACTCCGTTCCCCACTTTTTGCAGAATTCTGGAGACATTGCGTGTTGAGTTGCAGAACTCAGTGCCGCACTTGTCCTCGACACCAGAGCGAAGAAGTGGAAATATAAATTTAAGTAAGTAAATATTTCATCTCCTCGAGTGAGGATCGAACCCACAACCAGTCGGTTTTACAGTCACACTTTGTGCCCCTGCGCCACGACTGGCCTCAATAAATAAATAGATAATAACTTTGTATGATAGGTATATCAAAACGCATTAACGTAATGTAATAGATATAGACCATAGCCTTCCTCAATAAATGAATTATATAATACGAAAAGAGGTCGTCGTTATGCGGTGGCACAATATATGTCTGCAAACGGTTGTGGGTTTGATTTCCACTAGGGGGATGCGTTATTTTTTAAAAATTCCTTGGAATGTGTAAAACGGAGTGTCTTACTCTTAACACTAAGTTGCCTCTGCCTACCCTGCTATATGCAGGTTATAAAGTTAAGTCAAAAAAGAAATATTTGATATTTTTAAACATTTTTTTAAAGTGTTATTCCACACTTAGGAAAGAAATTTTTATACGTTTTCTAAATAAGTAAATATTTGATATTTTTATCAAATAGAATTAAAAAGATGAAATAGAAATAATAGTTCCTGTGATTAGCGTTCAAACAAACACACTTTCAAACTTAATAATATTATTATAGATTAATTTAAATATCACTTGGATCTACTTTCTACTTTTTATACACATTTGTTATCGAGACAAGTCATATATTTAATCTTGTTTGATATGTAGTGTGGTGCGAGGTCTTAGTTTTTTGTTCGTACGTTCATGTATATTTAAAATTATTTATTATTATATTTTACTTTTTTTATATTGAATACTGAGTGACAGACTTAATACAGCGTTCTATCGGAGAAATAATAAAGTTAATTGCCCAGAGTGGGAATCGAACCCACAATTTACTATGTATTTCGCCGTTTCGTCATTATTATAATGAATCAGATCTCGTTACAATTTACCTCATTGAAAGCTAACTTGAACTTAGAGGATAGTTTTTATAGAATAAAAGATCTGGCAACTTTTATCATTTACTCATATCAGTTTATGTTGGAAGCATATTTTACCATTGTCCCTGTTTTTAACACGCAAGCAAAGTCAAAGGCGAAATGCTGATTGATATAAATACCTACATTGAATTAATTAAATTACAAAACGTAACACCTCAGTGCCAAAACGGAAGTCAAAGATGTCGAGATTAAAATTGACATTTCGAAGATTATTATCTAAATGCTCTCTGGATGATATAGCATTGCGCTTGATATGTTAAAGAAAAGTACCAGTTACCTAACGCTGTTTATCCGCACAACAGGGAAGGTAGAGGGAACCTAGTGTTAGGGATACTCCATTTCCCATTTTACGCAAGTCTTTAAAAAAAATAATTTAACAATAATCATATCTAATCCATATAACACAAAATACACAACACAGGTGCTTAATATTTGAATACCCTTTTATAGTAAATTTAACTTAGTTTGGTGGCTTTAGCCACAACATTAAAATATTTTTTTTATTTTTCGAAAATTGCCATCGTAACTTAGGGACACATGCGTGCAACTGTAAACATGACGGTTGTAGGTCCGATTCCCACTCTGGGGAGGTAAAACACGGCATTCGTTCCGTCGCTCAACCAACACGCATGTGCTCAACAATTCGGCGGAAAGTGGCTAAAAGAAGTGTCTTAATGAGGTGTGAAATGTCTTAAGACTAGGTTCCCAGGTTCCCTCTGCCTACTCTGGTATGTATGGGATACAGCGTGAATTAATTAAGTAATTAAGTAATTATTGTATTTAATGATTATAAAAAATATGAAACATATGGGATTTCAACATACAGTTGTCTGTCTACCTATTTAAAATGTACCACTAAAATGTCAAACTCAGTGAAACATAATTAAACCGATCAAAGTATCTATTGCAAAATAAAAATAAAAAGATACACATTAAAACCGGACTTCTTAATCATGCTGTTCTATTATTTATAATCTTTACTCACGATCGTTTCTCTTCTTAGTTAATTAACTTTATAATAAACGAAAAATGTCATTGAGTAATTATTTTTCAAATAAAAAATTGTGAGGCTTTCAGCCCGGTTTCCACCGTAAGCGGAGCGGACCCATTAAGGACTACGTTAAAGTCTTGACTTTGCAGAGTAAGTTGTATAGGTATGAAATAGTCGGGCGGATGTTGATCTAGATCAGTTCTAAAGAGCGGAGCGGAGTTTACAAAATACAAAACTCTTTGTTGATGGAAATGTAAACCTATTTTATTCAAAAGGAGTCCGATCCCCCTAAACATTACTCGCTTATTTCTATTTCGAGGTGGAACAAGGACTTTCAAGGCGTAGAACGACAGTGTCTGACTGTAAACATGCTGGTTTTGAGATAGATCTCAATCCGTGTCAACGAATTGTTTTCATTTCCTCCCTCTAGTAAGACATAAAGCTGCGTTGAGTTTCACTACTCAACATGTAGCGTCTCGAATTCGGGCGGAATATAAATAGAGAGCGGAGTGTCTCAAATCTTAACACTCGCCTTTTCTGCTATATGCGAAATACAGCGTGAAGTTCAAAAAAAAATTTTCGTAAACAATATTTAAATTAGATAAGTATGTGCGATGTTTATATCTATTATAAAACTATTTTGGACCAATGATAGGTACCTACTGTAATTGACTGTAAACGCGATAGTGGTTCAATTCACACTAGAAATATAATTATATCTTACTTTATAATTTTATAAGGCCAGTCATGGTGCAGGAGGCACATTGTAAACGGGATTGGTTGTGGGTTCAATCCCCACTCCAAGATATGGAAATATTTAATGAAATTTATATTTCTAATTCTTCGCTCTGGTATCGAGGCAAAGCGTGGCGTTGACTTCCGCAGTCAACAAGCAATTCCTACAGAATTCGGCGGTAGGTAAGTAGGGAACGGAGTGTCTTAACACTAGAGTGGACGGAGTGTCTTGTCTTGTCTTTGTTTAAACACTAGTTTCAGTCTGCCTACAGCGTGAAGCTGATTTAAATATTAATTTATTTATAATTTTCAGGCGTTATGAGGCAAAACGGGCCATTAGGTTCCGCCATTTCATACGCAATGCCCTTGAAAAATTGAACGGAAAGTAGGGAACAGAGTGTGTTAACATTAGGTTCCCTCTGCCTACCCTGCTACATGCGAGATACAGCGTAAAGGTAACATAGACTTTATATATACATACTATAGTAGTAATCAAAATGTTTTTGAAACTTGTAATAATCGTTATGTAAATGCATTCGCGTTAACGGTTAGATTAATTTAATTAATTGCGCACCGGATCACCTTCAACGCGAACTTCGATCGTGTGATGCAAAATATATGAAACAGTTACGACGAAGAAATCAGCGTATTTGATGCGTACCTATTCATTACTAGCTTTCACACGCGGCTTCACCAATGAAAATAACTAAGGTTGGTGTATAACACATGACATTCTAGGTAGCCAAGGTAACTCTGACCGCAGAGGCTACTGTAGGTTAAAACGAAAATATTAACGCTATCTGATATAAAATTTTCTTCAATAATTGGAGTATTAAGAATTCTGTCTCAATTCGAGCCAAAAGTTCCTGAGATTAGTGTATTTAAACAATGATACTATTTAATTTTAGGTAATTTGTTAGTTTATAGATTAATTAGGCGAATATGTGTACATTAGAAAAAAACAATAATATATTTAGTTTAAGTCGTCGTAACGCAGCCGCAGAGCGTCCGACTGTAAATACGGAGTTTGTAGATTCGATTCCCACTGGGACAAATGATTTATTTTCATTTTCTCGCTCTGTTAAAATGATAAAGCGCGACGTTGAGTTCCGCACAACACGTCACGCAAATTGAGCGGTTCATGACAAACAGGGTGTGGATGAGTCGTGATACTGGGTTCTTTCCACCTGGGTTATTTTTTTTATTAATAATCGTGTTATGAACATTTCAAATCAACAGTTTCAAATTTCACCTCTATAATGATTACTATAACCTGCCGCATGCCTTCTCTTACTAAAGAAGCGATACATATTTTTAACATTTTTAAAGTGTTAATCCACACTTAGGAAAGAGAAATACTTATTTAGTAAACGTATAAAAATTTGAACGTAGCGGGACTCGAACCGACCTGGTCGGTTTCCAGGAGGCGCGGGTTCGAGTTCCGCTACGTTAAAATTTTTATACGTTTTCTAAATAAGAAGCGATACATTTTTCTATTCATAAAACAGTAATAACAATAGTTTATGGATAGTTTTAAACACTTCAAGCTTTTTCTTTTATAGTAGGGTAGAGACTTAGAGAGTCTAGTGCTCAGACACTCCGTTCTCCACGTACCACCCAATTCTTGAGACTGCATGTTAACTGGTAGTACAAGAGGGGAGAAATGAAAATAATTGAAATATTATCCACAAAAAACGTTATCAAAGTGCGCTACGACGGCCTTATATTTTATAAAATCAATAAGAAATCACGTAACATTACTAATATAAAATGTTGATAGTAATTGAGCAAATAACCAGCTAAGGCAATGTTACTATTGGTCGACACTCGAAGTAAACTAACCAATCGTCATATATCCTACTAGATTGACCTACTTTTGTATACCTAGTACCTACCTGCTGTTAAATACAACTTTTGCTTTGGGCTAGGCCATGGCGTGTCTGAGTGAAGGCTAGTGGACTCTATCTAATGATTAAACTTTTAATATTATGACGCCATCGAGCTGTAGTTGGTAAGTAATTAAGTTAAGTAATGTCAGAGTTTTAATCGAAATCATAGCGGATTTGATTTATTTTAGCTTCACACTGTATTCTGCATATAGCAGAGTTAACCTTATCTTAAGACAGTCCGTTCCCCACGCTTCGTTTAATTATCGAGAAATCGGGCGTTGAGTGGCGGAAATCATAGCCGTGTCTTTTCTTGTCCACCAAAGAGAGGAAATGAAAAAAAATAATTATGCAGTGAGGGAATCGAACCCACAACCGTCACGTTTACAGCCTACGCCTAGACGCTGTGGCGCTGGGCCACGCTAGGTCCTACTGCCAGCTACCACCTCCGTTAGGCATTATTGTAGTTACTAAATAAAATGATTTCATAAACAAAAATACGTATTTTTTTAAGTGTACGAAAACCAGACATTGGAGTGACATTTTTAAACTTGTTCTTTTTAGTAGATACTCCTTGCCTTACTTTCCATTAAACAATGTGAGTTAGACGGTCTCTAATAACATATCTGAGATAAATATCTATCAATATTTATTACAATATTATATCTCAAATGTAAACGTTCCAATCATATCACAAAAACCGCATGTACAATGATGTATAAATCAGTGATCCATGGATCATTGATCTATAGATTATTGATCGATAGATCTTTAGGGTGTGATCGATACGACGTGCACGCTCATACATAATTCAATATCATATGATATTAATTTATTAGAGAGAGATAAATTAAAGTTTTTTTTTCAATATCTCTTGACAACATTGTTATCTTAAGTATATCAATTACAATCAATATTAGAATCTTAATAAAGAAATATACTACTACTAATGTGTGTATAAAAACACTTTGTTAAAAAAATATATAAAATCTTCATTAAAATAATGCCATCATGTAATAAAGAGGCCATCATGGCCCAGCGGCACAGCGTCTTATTGTAAACGCGACGGCTGTGGGTTTGATTCGTACTCGGGGAAATGAATTATTTTTGTTTCCTCACTCGTTGATAAAACACCGCACCATGAGTTCTACCATTCAATATGCAATGTTTCAAAAATTAGACTAAGAGTGAGAAACGAACTGTCTTAACACTAGATTCGCTCTTCCTACCCTGTTATATGAGGAATACAGCGTGAAAATGAAAAATGTGACTTGGAAATTATACACAATATTTATAGGTTTGAGTCTTGCGTTAAGCAAATTAAAACTATTCTACTACTATAATTCTAATTGTTCAGCAGGAGCAAAATCCTGTCCTAGTGACGCCATTGTTATATTAAACATAAATGACACCATCCAAGTGTCATACTTGAAAATCTACGCATTCAGCAAAGAGACTATGTGGCCTTACTTTTGAAAAAAGACCTTGGTTGTAAAATATTAAATATATCCTGGCTTCAATATAATATGTTGTAGATATATTAATATTATAAAGCTGAAAAGATCATTTGGGTGAACTCGCTAATCTCAGGAACTACTGGTTCTTATGGGAATTAAAGAATTATTTTTTGTTGAATATACCATTAGTTGAAGTTTATATGTAAACTATAATTATTATATCACGTTAATCGTTACGATGTAACCCACCATACCTGCGGTCAGAGTTACTTTATGCACTTACAAAAGTATTACCATTTGACCATGAAACTTGTGAAAAAGCTAAAAAGCTTGTGAAATATATCTACTAATATAACAAATGTGAAAGTGTATGAGGACGGATGGATGTTTGTTTCACTTTCATGCAAAAACTACTAAACGGATTTAGTTGAAACTTTAGTACAATATAGCTTATGCATCAGAATAACACATAGGCTACAATTTATTTAAAAAATATATTATTTAGCTATAATATATCAATAAGCTTAAGCGAGTGAAGCCGCGTGTGGTCGCTAGTAAGAATATATTTTCTTATTTGTATCACATAGGTATTTAACGCGAAGCTCACGCGACGCTCGTGACACACACCGTCACGACTACAGCATTATACCCTTATCAAGGTCGCTGATAACACCTGCCATTAATCTTGGAAGGCGGTTCTTGTACAAGGTTCAATTGAAATGAGATTTATTGATGGAGCTATAAAACCGTTTATGAATTCGTTCTAGTTTATCAATATTATTTGTGTATGTTTAATAAAATTAGTTTATCAAACAAATAATATACTAGAGAGATAATAATAGAAACCAGTCGTGGCTCAGGGGCACAAGAGTGTGACTGTAAACGCGACAGGTTGTAAAAAATATTAAACAATTGAGTTTCTCGAGTGGGAATCGACCCCACAACCGTCGCGCTTACAAACAGCAATAATATAATGATATTTATTATAAATACCCAAAAGTAATTGACGTGAGCTCTTAATTACCTCTTTTAAACCATGAATAGACTAGCCATGATTTATGATGGATTGTTCGTTTGTGATGAAACTAATGACAGACAGATATGAAAGTGGTTTAATTTCTCTACTATTAATTTCGGATTCTCTCAGATATATTGACGTATAAAGTAGCGAATTAGTATTTTTCAACTATTCAAAAGGAAGATAAATAAGTACGACTTTTAATTTAAATTTCATCTGTGCTTAAAAAAACTTACAATAAATATTTCAAAATTTTTGCCAAAACTTTTATTTTAAAAATATTTTTAACTTGATTCTGAAAATAATAAATATAGATAGATTTTTTTTATATTTTGTTACTTTTGTTGAGGCGGTGGTGTTTTGATATAGTATGTTATTTATATATATGGAAAAACAATCAAGTAAATAAAATTAAATATTTTTTTAAAAAAATAGGGAACCAAGTGTTAAGACACTCCGTTCCCCACGCACCGCCGAAATTTCGAGACGTTGACTTGCGGATCTCATCGCTTCACTTTGTCTTATTTGCAGAGCGAAAAGGTGAAAATGTTAAACATTTCATACCCCCGAATGTGAATCAGACCACACAACCCTTGCGTTTCTTGCGGTGTCCCAATGATATTTCATACATTTTTCCCAATTTAATAAGAAATTACAATTAAAATTTTACTTTAAATCACAAGCATAAATCAATATAATATTTACAATCTTACATATCTTAAATAGTATGTATAAAGAAATGAAAAATAGATAATATTTATTTATATGATAAACGACATCGCTAACTAAAGATATTTATAGATCTCACGCTGAGGCGTCGCGGGTGGTCCCCACATTCTGTTCGTTACACCTTACTATGCTTCTGTTTCATATTGTACCATGGTTTACTATTGAGTTTTATAGAAATTATATGAAAAACAAGTTAAAAGGATAATTAATAAATGAATAGATTTTATATAAAACTAGCTTTTACATGCAAAGCCGCGTCATTTTTTTTAATAATTTAAATAATTAATAGTTGTGTAGGGTAGTCGTGACGCAGAGGGGCCTGTGACTGTAACTTAGACAGGTTACGGATTTGATTTCTACTCGAGGAAATTTAATATTTAATATTTTCATTCGCTTTGATGTCGATGCAAAGCGCGGTATTGAGTTCCGCTACTCAACACACAATGCCTAGAGAATTCGGCAGAAAGGGGGAGCGGAGTGTCTTAACACTATGTGTCTGTCTACCCTGCTACATGCGGAATACCGTGTGAAACTAAAAAAAATATTGTGTGACACATGACTCATTCTAAGTGCGGGAGTTAGCTTTAGCTGATTAACGTGATCTATTATAGTCTATGTCATTCCTCGAAAAAGAAGCTATTTATATCATAAATATTCTTTCAATAAGAACCAATAGTTCCCGATGTAAGTGCGTTCAACCTAACAAACTTTTAACTTAATAAAAATTTTACAAAATTTCAAATTCATAAAATTCATTAAATGAGAATACGAAAGATAAAATTGAAAATAATTGTAATTCATATAATCAATTCAAGAACTTTTTATAAATTGCTTAAAAAAAATAATAAAATAATAAAAAGGTGTGTCTCGTGTGCTACAATTTGGTGTAATAAAAAATATATTATCGATATTAAAATACCTTATAAATGAAGTTTCATATAACGCAATTTAATTTTGTGGCCACGACATTTGCCTTTCAAATCAAAAGCTTATTTTATCTATGTACAATTTTAAATATAATATTCTAAAAGTACGCACGAAAGAACACTACCTAAATCTTTGTAATTTTGGACACGGCTTTATAGGTTGATTTGTAACTATATAATAATTGTATCATAATAAAACAAAATTTCTACGTTACTTTGTTGACACTACAATAATATGTTACCATAGAACTGGCCTGATGATGCTGGCCACAACCTGAATAATGGAACTCTTCAGAGATTAGTAGTAAACAATTCGAGTTTACGTTCACATAGCACCGCTTATTACTGTCTATTATTTACTGTACAAAGATAATGAAAATAAATGTAAATATGCTTTTTTAAAGTATACTATATACAATATTTAATACGTGGCACAGTGGGACGATATCTGACTATAAAAGCGTAAATGATTATAATGAAATTATTTACAATTCCCCATTTTGGTAGACAGAGCAGGGCGTTGAGTTTCACCATTGGACCGTCTCGTTAAGTGCGTGAGGAACGGAGTATCTAACACTACGATCCCTCTGCCTACTGTAGAAACGTGAGATACAGCGTGAAGCTGCTATACGATATATCAAAAGAACTTTTCTAAAACCGCTTTCTTCATGGTATCATAATCAAAAACGTATACAAAGTGAGCTTTCAAATCTCGAGGTCATATAACTTTTGATGACGATTTAATAAATACTTTCGAGAGTAACTTACGTTATTCACAGTTAGATTGTATAAATAACGTATTTAATTAATTACAGTTATTACCTAATTAAATTTACTCGTTACTTTCAAAGTATTCGTAAATAGATTTTTAAAAAATTACATATATATCTTTCGCAATATATCTGTTAGTCACTTGTCTGAATGAAGTTATGTCATCTATACGTATAATAAAATCGTAACTAATCGGTGTCTGTACATGGAAGACATATCAGAAAAAATGTTACTAGGGACATTTATTGGTGTAATAGAACCCAAAAGATTTATGATTTTTTTTCTGTTTGTCTGTTCATTTTTTCACACTAATCTTAGACTTAACCGATTAACGGCTTAACCGATTCAAAAGCAGTTTTCACTGGCAAGCTTCGTTTAACATATAGAGTTGTACTACAATCGGTTCATAAATAACAAAGTTATGTCAATTTTAAGTATATTGTTCTACGAAATTACTACCTGCTAAAGAATTTATTCTTTATATCTCGTTTTATTAAATTGGATAAATCTTTTGTTTTCGATGTTTTGTTGTTTGACATTGTTTGTAAAATTATTATTTGTATAATGATAGAAAAAAATGTGATTTTATGATGATAAAAAACACCGAGATTTTAAGTTTTGGATTGACTAAGCTTACTAATACATAAACGTCATGTCTATATTAATAATATTCTCTTTTTTATAATATTTTGTTTGTAATATACATATAAATAAAAGGGCCTCTCCGTGATTTCAAAATAACCTGGTTTTTTTAAGTGCATATATTTATTACCACGATACTATAATAGAAATAAACAATATTTTTTTATCTTTCTGTTTGTCTGGACCATATGAACTAATTGTTATGGAACTAACATTGAAAGCTTACGGGTTGCGGAGCAACTTTTAGGCTATTTTATTCTAAAATTCTCGCGGGGTCCGAATTCATATTTTTATTTCTTCGCTCTGGTGTCAAGGCAAAGCGCAATGTTGAGTTCCGCCACTAAGCACACAATGCCTCCAGATTTCGGCGGAAAGTGGGAAACGGAGTGTCTTAACAATAAATACCCTCTGCCTACCCTGCTGTGTGCGGGATACAGCGCGAAACTGATTATTTTTTTTTTAACATAGGTAGAGTACCTATCGTTGTCGTTTTTATGTTAAAGTCTTAACGACACTAATATTTAAAAATATATAAGATATTATAATATTATGAATACTTGATATTTATTTTACGGAACTTTAGCTCAATTTTTGAGACGTCGCGTGTTGACGGTGACGGAACTCAGCGCCGCACTTTGTCTCGTTATCAGAGAAAAAATTAAATGACGATAATTTATCTCCCGACTGGAGACTGAACTGATAACCGTCGAGCTTATACTAAGTTATGCGGTGCCGCTGCGACGGCGACGAACACGAATATTTAAAATATCGTCTAAAACATACATATATGTACTAATCTAAATAAGAAAGACATAAGCACAAACTGAATTCATATTACAGAATTAATTTAAGAACAATAAACATACCTCATCCTGGAAAGCTCGATGTAAACTCTCCTTATTATATCTCTGGTCTCCTTGCTTCAAAATGGCGGAACACTGTTTTAGTAACGACAATCGTATCTTATCTTTTATGTTTTCTTCCTCCATAAAAGACATTCTGTGTCCTTGTCTAGGAATTCCCAATAAATCTTTTTCGTTTGTAACTTGTAAAAAATTATTAAAGTCACCATTTTTTTGAAGTTTTTCCTTTGATATATTTGTTTCGCTGTCCGTCACTTCAATGTCACTTTTCCCGCCATTACAACTGTCTATTTGTATTTTTATATTGTCTGTAGTCACAATGTTTTGTTTTTCAGATGACATTGTCTTTTTTATTATTTTTTTGTGTTACAATTTTTTTTATTGTTTTATCATATTTTTATATAATGTAATTTTTTATTATTTTTATGTTCTGAAATGAAATTATTATAAGCGTTAATTTTCCAGTTTAATTGTAATTGTATTTTTTTTTTATATAATTTTAACTAAACACTACAGACACGTGGTCCGTACTTTTTTTAACTTTTTCATTATTATCAGCTAATCAACAGTATATTTATCTGCACACAAGGCTTATAACTAGAGATAATTATCTAGATATTTAATTCCTACGTAATTGTATTTTAGAAGTTTTTTTTTATATTGTAGGTTTTTATAGTTTTTTTTTTATTGTTATAATATACTATTTAAGTTATTTTTTTGTTTATATCTTAATATAGTTAGTGATATGTATATTATTATGTACATTATTAGTAGATTTGCAATGCCTAAATAGAAATTAGTTTTGAAATTGAACCCGCAAATATCGCAATTATTCCAACTACACCAAGGTGACTAAAAACATTTAAAAATCAATATCACTTAATAACTACGTAAATATCCATATTGACACTAACGAGACAATTATGCGTACTTAATTTACATAACAAATAAACAATTTTTGCTTAAAATATTTCTGTATGTACTTGTAAATTTTAAAGCATTAATATACAAATAATGATGGAGCAATTATTATTTATTATCTATAATCTATGAATGTATATAGAATTTTTTTAGCTTCACGCAGCAGCCTTCACATAGCAGGAATGGGGACAGGCAGAGGGGACCTAGGAACTTAGAGTCGAAACGAAGACACTTCTCCGCTCGGTAACAAGGCTAAACTCAACTCAACGCGGCGTTGAGTTGTACCACTTAACACACAATGCCTCGAAAATTCGGCTTTCCGCCGTTGAGTACAGAGTGTCTTATCACTAGGTTTTAATTGCCTATCTTTACAACGTGAAATAAAAACAAATCTTATTTAATATCTTTATCTTTTTAAAAAGTTTTTGTATTACTGAAATAATAAAATATCTAATTTTAAAAAGATGGGTAAAGGCAGGAATCATTCTTTACGGCAATTTAAAACAAAAAAGAACTTACTCGTATATAAAAACCACACCCGTCTAGGGTCTCTTAATAACTTGTAAAGGAAAGGTATTCTGCATATAAATAACTAAAGCCCCACTTAAATGGTACTAAACAAAAACTAATATATTATGATGCGGCGTCCTATAGTGTAGGAACGATAAGTATTTATAAGGTTCCATAGCGTTCCGGATATCGATCGATATATGATGAACATCATGGGGCTTCAAACGTAGGTTCGCTTAGTTTTTTTTTTTTTTTGAAGCCAGTCGTGTCGCACGGTCACAAGTGTGTGACTGGGTTCGATAACGTAGAACCAGTCGCGTTTGTATTTGTTGTTCTTCGTGTGGGGATCGCCTCATTCGAAGAAAATTTATATATCCATTTCTTCGCTCTCGTGTCTCCAGATTTCATGGAAATGGGAAACAGAGTGTCTTAACACTAGATTCCCTCTGCCTAACGTAGCGACAAGAGACTCCATTCCCTACAAATCGCCTAATTTTCGAGATTATAAATGTTGAGAGGCGGAATTCAACGTTTCACTTTGTCTTGTTACCAGAGCGGGAAACCAATTTGTTTCTCCGATTGGGAGTCCACTTCACTACCGCCGATTTTGCAGTCAAGCGCTGTGGGTTTGATTCCCACTCGAGGTAGCCATTTGGCAGTGTTGAGATCCGCCACACGACACGCCATGTATCGTTGCGTAAAAATTTGTTCCCTCCCCCTCTATGTTATGTGAGGAAAATTATCTTTTTTTCTTCATACGATTAATTTAAATGATATAACGAACCGGTTCACATTGACATTGATAGCGTGACGAGATGATAAAATTCGAAAATCTCGTAAATCTCGTAGATTCGATCGAGAAAAAATCGACCAAAAAAATCTCGAAGATGTCAAAAAAACGAAAACGAAGCCACTTTTTATCTTTTCAATACAAAAAAAATATTAAATCATTAATATAAAATATTTTCACTTAAATTATTTTTTTGAAAGTACATTAATATTAAAATGTTTACTTCATAACATTCTAATTAACAGTTAAATTAAAAAGTAAATAATAAATTGTATTTATTATTATGCGCTGTCAAATTATTTTAATTACTTTTCTTGATATTATTTTTAATTTTAAAAAGCACTTAAAGTTCCTGAAGTTGTTGTCACGATATTGATAAGTCATAATTATTTTGTTTCTTTTTATTCTTCGCAGTGAATCCCGATTCCCGCGGCAGGTGAGACCACTGCCTACCGCTAGATTCTCGTTTGTGTTAAGACACTATTTCTCCACTTTCCTCCTATTTTCGAGGGCTGAGTAGGGAATAAAAATGTTTTAAATATAATGATTCCCTAAATGAAGATCGAACCTGCTGTTAATGTAAATATGGAGGCCGTCGTTGTGTATCAGCACAGCGCTTGTCTGTAAATTCGACGGTTGTGGATTCTTTTTCCACTCAGGGGTATAAATTGCATGGGGAACGAATTGTATTAACACTAGGTTCCATCCGCCATCGATATATGAGGAATACAGCGTTAAGCTAAAAAAATATTTTATTGTATTTTTACCTTAATTGGCTCAATAGCAATGCCACTGTGGCTTATTTACCGTAGTTTGATATTTCCTGATCACAGATGTTTAGGTCGATTCAGTTTTTGTTACCGACGATGAGGCCTCGCTATGAATATTGCAAAGCGTAGTGCCTCACGTTGTTTTTGATAGACTCATAAGGACAATGGTTATTTTTTAACCTCTAACACTGTATTCCTCACGTAGGAGGGTAGGCAAGGGGAACCTAGTGTTAAGACACGCGGTTTCCGTCCGTTCTCAATAAGATATTTTCGGTTCCCGCCTAATTCAGTTGAGTGGCGCTACTCAATGCCATACTTTGTCCGTGCGATTAAATGATAATAAATCATTGATTGACACGAGTGGAAATTGATAACAATCAACCAATAAAACAGTCAGTTTCTCATTTCTTCATTACGGATTTTCCTAATCGCTATAGAAATGGGACACGCAGTGTTTTGAATTCATAGGGTCAACAGAGTGTCGTGACACTCGTTAATTCCAGAAATAACAAAGTAGTAGTAGTTTCACGCTATATACCGCACGCACGTAGCAGAGTAGACATGGGGAATCTGGAAACCTAGAAACCTATTATTAAGACACCGTTCCCATTAAAATTAATTATTTAGTATTTCAAAGCTGCAGCGTTTTAAAACTTTAATTTGATTTCTTTTTATGTGTTCTATGTGATTGATTTTTAAAAATTGAATATTTATATGTGAACGCCATTTACAAGTAAATGATGACTAATAATGGTTTCATTATTAATCATCATTTACTTGTAAATGGCGCTGCCATAAAATTTTATCTATTTATTGAACTGTACAAGGTCATTGTTAATATAGGTGTTTAATTACAGTTTTTTTTTACCTTTTGTTGTATTGTTCTAATATTTTATAATATATGGGGCCATCGTGGCACAGGAACATAAGAGTGCGAATGTAGTCGCGACGGTTATGAGTTGGAGTCCCACGCGGGAGAATGAAATATTTAATATATTCATTTTCTCGTTCTGGTAACGAGGCAAAGCGCGGTGTTTATTTATGACACTCCACACATAAAACCATAAGAATTTGACGGAAAGTGTATCTATGGTAAAGGCGTGTCTTAACACTAGGTTCCCAGGTTTCTTCAGCCTACCCTCCTCTTTATGCGGAATACAGCGTAAAGCTAAAAAAATATTTTTAAGGTTTTATTCAGACACTGATTTAGAAAAGAATTACAATTCACATTGTCATTATATTATTTATAAATTTTGAATGGTATTTCAATTTGTTCCTACTAAGTATATATACTATCTCTCGCCTACCAAGTATATCCTACTAAGTTCCTACTAAGTATATACAGGATGGAAGTGTTAACACCACTTTAAATGAAACCACAGTTAAACTACTTTATTAAAATACAATAAAAAAAATCCCAAAAATTAAAAAAATATTTTTTCAAACAAAATAAATAATAAAATTATTGCTGTAGTATAAAACGCTATTGTCAAGAACGACGCACGCACACATAAGCCTATCAAAGTGAAACCGCCGCATGCGCCTCATTCCGAAATCGAGTCATATGTATTGGCGGCAAAGTTCATAGTTGATTAACCTTTAGTAGTATTTTTCCTATTAATCCTACGTCTAAACTGTTGAAGTATCTTGATTATTTTTTTAGGTGTGGGCTTAAAATATTTTACCCTATATGCTGTTCCCGTAAAAGGAGCGCTGACACTTCCACTCTGTATACTGTTAAGATGAAAATCAATTTAATATTTCTTAAAAGCGTATAGAGCCAGTCGTGGCACAGGGGCGCCAAGTGTGGGCTGTGGGTTCGATCCCTACTCGAAGAAATTAATTATTTACTTAAATTTACATATCCATTTTTTCGCTCTGGTGTCCAGATAAAGCGTGGCGTAGTTACACCACTAAACACGCAATGCTTCCAGAATTAAGCGGAAAGATGGGAACAGAGTGTCTTAACACTAGATTCCCTCTGCCTACCCTGCTTTGTGCGGTATACTGCGTGAGGCTGGTTTAAAAGCGTACAACACTTCTAAGAAATATAATCAGCACTTTTAAGAAATATTAATTGATTTCATCTTTATTAATAAGTACATACAAATTCCATTAAGAAGAAAATAAAATAAATACTTATAAGTATTTTTTTTTATAGTTTCACGCTGTATACCGCATATAGCAGAGTAGGCATGGGGAATCTGGAAACCTTGGAACCTAATATAAGACACACCTTTCCCATTAAGACACTTTATTTAATATATCACTTTCCACCGAATTCATAAAGCATTGCGTGTTGATACTACCAGAGTGAAAAAACTAAAATATTAAATATTTAAATATTCCTCCGAACGGATATTGAACCCACAACTGTTGCATATACAGTCGCTCACTTATACCTCTGCGCCACGAGGGCCTGCAATTCTTATATAAATACTTATATCAAATTAAAAAATCAAGTTCACATTATAATGTTTAGTCATAAAAAGTGAGAGTTGAAAATATTTAGAACACATGTCTCGAAAAAAATAATTTTATAAAATCCGTGAACCGACGACAGATAGCGAGAATCAATTAATACAGGTTTTCGGTAAAGATTTTTTAATATAATTACTTTTCGTACTTAATTTTGGCTGTTTTGGTAAAAATTTAAATTGTTATTTTCATAATTTAGATTACAAATAATATTAAAGTTTTGTTTTGTATATTTTTAAAACAACAACATTATAATGTTGTTGTTTTAAAAATATATGTTCAAATTGTTTTTTTTTGTATATAGAATATTTGATATTAATTAATAATTCTTAATGTACCTACCTTGAAATAAAGTTAGGTTAGGTTAGGTTATTTCTTATTTAGAAAACGTATAAAAATTTTAACGCAGCGGGACTCGAACCCGCGCCTCCTGGAAACCGACCAGGTGCTCTGACCACTAAGCCATGCGTTCAGCGGTCAGAGCACCTGGTCGGTTTCCAGGAGGCGCGGGTTCGAGTCCCGCTGCGTTAAAATTTTTATACGTTTTCTAAATAAGTATTTTTCTTTCCTAAGTGTGGAATAACACTTTAAAAATGTTTAAAAATAGGTTATTTCTGTACATAAATTGTAGTCTATGAGCTATTCTGATGTACATATAAGCTTTATTACTGTAACGTTTCATTTATATCCAACCATCCTCACAAATTTTCAAATTGGCAATATTAGAAGTATTCTCTTTATTTTTGGCACACTTTTATTATCTCAGTCCAACTAATATAATCTAACAAAAGATGACTTACTCGATATATACTTAATAATACTTTTTGCGTTTTTGAAAACCGTATAATTTAGCGAAACTAACTGCTATGGGCTTAAGATTTACTAAGAAAAAGTTTTAAAAAGTGATCAAAGAATTGCCTTCTGCGCAAAATTGCTTACTAAACGATCGAATTAATCAAGGCTTTCTCCAAATGGATTATAGCTACAATCTGTTTTATGATTCCTTTGAATGAACTTATAACTTCCGCCGTAAATCGTATATATTTTTACGACGCCACGATGGCTTTCCGAGACGATTATTTTAGCATAAATGATCACAGTGTAACAATAAAATCATAATTTGTTTTTGAAAAGAACTTTTTTAAAAAAATTATGTAGTTATCGACCTATAGATCATTCAACATTTTTTAAAATAGGTAAATATAATTGTTACGTTTTATGAATTAATTCTTATCGTTTATTATGCAATTTTAACATTTATTCATTTTCTTATTTGAACTTTGTTCGAATTATTTTTTCAATAATTGACTGACTAATTCACAATTAAATAGACTAATCTATAATTTTCTTTATTATAATAATTTGACAATATTTATATCTCGTATTTTATATATATATTGGAACTTTTAATTAGATTTTTTTTAATTAACTGTCCAATTTACTAGTTAATAGATTATTATTTTAAAAAATAATTTAAGTATATTTATTTCAGATGTTTTTGAGAATTAGCCTCACTGTTTTCACTTAATAAACGTTATTGAGAAATGACACATAAATACACATATTTACTTTTATATACACATATAGTACTTCTAGCAAAATTTCGTCTTCACACGAGCGATCGAGACGCGTTTTGGTTTCACACTACTATATGATAGGCAGGTTCCAACTTATGCCATATATATAAATAAGTACATTATCATTTTTCTTATCACATTTGCTGCCCTAACAGGGTTAACGGAGGAACCTAGTGTTAAGTCACTCTATTCACAATAAATATATATATATCTACTTAATATTATGTGTGCAAAAGTTGTTGGAAACTTTAAAACTTTAGTAACTAAACAACTACCAATTTCTTTCTGTAAAATTAAGACGGAGGAATAGTTACAAGTAAGTAATTAAATTATTAAACTTATTATTCTGATTAAAAATAGTTTTTCCAACAACTTAAAATGTTTTTGTTTGTGATTCATTAAGAATTTAGGGTTAAGACTCTCCATTCTCCATGACCCCAATTTGACGCTGCCGCTGTGCCTCTACGACACAAGGATCATAACTATTCAAAGAATACTCATAAATCGATGCCAAAAGAAAACGAAAATAACAAATCCGGGTGTTTATATTAATGAAGTTATTATATATTTTTGTATGTCAGACTTCATCCAAATCTGCTCAAATTTTTATAACTGATTGAGTAACAAGATTGCAAATATCTAAATATATATTATATTGCCATATAAACTTTCACTTTTCCGTATTAGAAAGATTTGTGTTAGGAGCGCGTTAAAGTCTTTTATAAAGGCATTTATGATTTATAAATATTAACTATTAAAATAAATAAATAAATAGCTTCATGCTGTATTTCGAATACAGCAGAATATGCTGAGGGAACCTAGTGTTAAGACACTCTTTTTCCACTTTCCGTAGGATTTTTCGAGGCATTGTGTGGGGGAAATTAACGCTAGGCCTTTGCTTTTATGCCAGAGCGAAGAAATGAAAATATTAATGAATAATTATTATAATAAATAATACATTAAATAATAAGTGAAGAAGTATAACATAATATTCTATTTTATTTAATTACTTTTAGTTTATAAATACATGAAAATTGCATTTTGAAATATCTAAACACTTTTTAACTATAGAGCCAGAGCGAATATTTTACAAAATTTTGATAATTCATTCCCGCGAGTGAGATCGACGCCATTATCGTCACGTATACAGAACTGATGTTTTTTTTTAAACTAAAAAAGAAATAACAAAATTGATACAGTTCAAAAATCAAGCCAATTTGTAAAAAAAAGTAGTATAAAGACGTTACGTAAACTGGTTTTAAATGATATGCCTGATTGTTATTTCTTATCAAAATTATATTTAAATTATCTAATTTAAATTTGTATTATTATCGGAATTTTATTCGACCGCCTGGTTATATAAGGTCTTATCAATTACAATGTTAAATATGTCTGCCAGTACAGTGGCTAATAAGTTTAAACAAGTGGTTGTGAGTTCATATCAAACTTTTTTTTTTAATTTCCGCTACCTAAAGATAATTACTAAGAATTAGCAAAAATTTCCCTACAGAGATGCTAACAACATAAATCAGTTGTAACAAGCATATAAGAATTGCGATGTAGCTTGATGGGAACGGGACTGGCTTTGCAGTCAGAGCGCTTGGACGGTTCCGACGAGGCGCGGATTCAAATCCCGCTGCGTTCAAACTTTTATACGTTTTCTAAAAAGTATTTTTCTTTCCTAACTGTGGAATGACACTTTAAAATTTTTAAAAATATTTAATAAATAGCATTCCCTCTCCCCAAATGATAATTCTTAGTAGTCATTAGTAATATCTTTGGGTAGCAGAAATTTGTAAAAATCTCCCTACAGAGATGATAATAACATAAATAAGTTGTAACAAGCGTTTAAGAATTTCGGCGTAACTTGATGAGAACGTATGTCTTGAATGGTTCCCAAGAGGCGCGGGTTCAAATCCTGCTATGTTAAAAAGTAGTACCCTAATTTGTCTTTTATATATCCGAGTTAAAATTTTATTCGCTTATTTTATTTATTTACTTTTATACCAGCAAATTTTGTAGCATTTTTTTCTGGTTTGGTGGTTTTTCTTTACATAATAAAAGATCATATAAATCTCTACATACATCTAATATTTTTATATCTTTATTTATCTTTTTATTAGTGATTACATGTTCAATTTATTTTTTATAGAACCCTGCTATATGCGGGACAAGAAACCTAGCGATAAGGCACTCGTTGAATTGTTGAACGGAACTCAACGCCGCGCTTTGTCTTGTTACCAAAGCAGTAAAGAGAAAATACCATCGCATTTACATTCAGACCCAGTGTTTCAAGTCTGTGAAGTGTTTAAAGTGTTATAATATTAAAAGTCCATCGATTTGCCAGTTCATGTTAACGTCTCTTGCCCACCTGCAGCAATCATAGCAGCCTGTAGCTGCAGCCGCAACTAGGCCACGATCAAAATATCTTATAAATCATATTACAAAGTGATTATTTAGTAAAATATAGCAATCTGTCAAACTGTCGGTCCTAGTTTATGAAACACATATCTATTGCAGAGATTGGAAACCTAAGATTGTGGAAGTATATTAATATAATAGACGAACAAACTTAGTCAAGCCCTAAATTATTGAAATTTTAAATAATTTATGAGCTTTAATAAAATGGTCAAATTTTATGACGCTATAATATTACAATGGTGAATTATGTACGAGATTACCGTAAGTTCAAACTAATTTTGGATGATTTTGTATGTTAATATGCAGTCGCAGAATACCGCCCAGATTCAAGGGACTGATATACAAGAGCATCATTCGGCCGGTTTTTTTATACGGCAGTGAATTCTGGTATCTTTGCACACTTAGAAGCTTTCCGTCATGGAAATGAAGATGCTAAAGTAGATGCGGAAACGCGATCTGTCTTGGAGTTCGTGACGTAGCGGATAAGCCCCAAGAAGGTCGCACTAAAATGATATGACCATGTTGCGTGCCGTGTCGGATACAAGTGATCACCGCCGCCCACAACCTCGTAACCTCTTAACACCAGAGGAACTACAGGTGCGTTGCCAGCCTTTAAAGTTGAGTATAGATTAAACAGTGTAAGTGTTGTTAAAAGTTCAAAAGAAGTTCGAAAATTATTTGTAGAAAATAAAAATAGTGTGTTTCCAGCTGACAAACCGAAACTTGCAGCATGCAGCATGTCTTCATCTATCAAGACATAATATAACTTCGGCTACGAATTTAGTGTATTGCTTCACGCTTTTTCCCGCATAGCAAGGTAGGCAAATGAAACTTAGTGTTAGGACACTCATGTTCCACGATCCATCCATTTTTTGAGACAATTTTTTTAGTTAAGATAATTCAGTAAAGGAACTTAACGCCACGCTTACGATGAAATAAAAATCATTTAAATATAATCATTCCCCCGAGTGGGGATCGAACTCACGACCCTCGTTTACACAAGACGTAATTATATTAAACCTAAAAATGTTTCTTTTTTTAATTATAAACTTCCAGTTAAATTATTGAAAATAGTTTTTTCGTTATAATATACATTGGAAAAACACTGATAGAACATTTTACAACCAAAAGGTTTACAAGCGCTGTATAATTTTTAATTACAGCAATTAAGTTGTCGCGATGTGATAAACTTTCAATTTATTATATTTATCCTCTTAATGAATGTTTAGTTTTTAGATTTTTTTGTAATACTAATACCAACACGCAGATCCACTCACTAAGCGGTACTAAAAAGCCGTAGGTTCAATTTCCTTTTAGGACAATATTTGTATGTTAAACAATTTCTATTTAGAAAAAGACACATTTCTTATATTATAATTTATTATCTATACTTCAAAATACTCTAAAATATGCCCAAATTTTCTTATTTATACTACGTTAATAGTTATAAAATAAGTCCGAATTGAAACATATTATTATTTACAAGCACTCACTTATTGTTCACGTCTACAGTCACCTTAGAAACTTAAATTCATTCATTCTACCTCAATGCACATTTTTTTTTATTTTCACATACCTTTAACAGATACTTGCTATCGCTTCGCCAGCATTCCATCTACTTGCCAAATACTTTTATTATGTTGCATTTGCCAAGAGATTGATACGTTCAATCATGAACACTACGTGACTGTATGATAGGAAGTCATCGGCGGCAAGGGCACCCCCCGCGGGACTCGCGCCTAGGCTTGTGGCCGGAAACGGAGCGTTGAATTATTTTAATTTTACATTTTCTCGAAAAGTATACGCTCAAATATACGCTACTAGAGGGCGCGCGCGGCTTCGCCCGCTTATTAGGAGTGAATTCTAAAAAAACCACGAAACACGTGTTCAATAAAATATTTTTAACAGTCTGAATTTATTTTTTTATAAAAATCGGTGGCAATTTAAAGATTTTTCCATATAAACTTTCAACCCCTTATTTGAACCCTTAGGGGGTGAATTCTTAAAAACCATGAAATACGTGTTCAATGAAATATTTTTAAGAGTATGAATTTCAAATTTTATAAAAATCGGTACAGATTAAAAAAAAATTCCATACAAACTTTCAACCCCTATTTCATCCCTTTAGGGTTAAAATTTTTTAAATTCCCTTCTTAGTGGATGTCCAGAATATGAAAATAAACATCTGCCCAAATTTCACGTTTCTACCATCAGCGGTTACGGCTCTGCTCGCGTCTTACCTCAGTCAGTCAGCACAAGTCCTTTTATATATATAGATTATACATTAAATATTATACATTAAATTTCTTTGACGATGAAATAACTTTCGTTCGTAAGTTTCAATATACACGTGAAATAAAAATCGATGAAATATCACCTAACAATTTTCAATTATTCTTTGTCACAAAATGTCTTATTGTCACTTATTTATAAGATATAGATATATGATTTCGTGAACTTTTTTTAGAACTAATAAAATTTAATATTGTAGTCATGCAACGTACTGTTATGTGGCTATACGTAATGTATAGCCTATAGCACTCCTAAAGAATGCAGCTTTCATACAAAACAAAAATAAAGTAAATCGTACCAGTAGATCCAGAGATCTTAGCGTTTAAACAAATAAACAAACAAATTCTTCCGCTTTATTATATTAGTATAGATCCTAGAATTCACTTAATCAAACGCTGTATTCAATCAAGGCTTTATCATCACTAAAACCTCGTTTCAGATAAATTATATACAAATAATGGTTTACAATCAAAGGTCAATTGATTGCATATAAAATTAAATCGTTTATTACTTTAGCTTTATATTTGTAGGCATTCATTCTTTGGGAAGCTAAGTTATTTTTTTTTCGAGTTTCACGCTGTAATGCGCATATAGCAGGGTAGGCAGAGGAAAGATAGTGTAAAGACACTCCGTTGCCCATTTTCATTCAATTTTTTCGAGGCATTGCATGTTAAGTGGGGGAACTCAACACCACGGACCCTGATCACAGAAATGAAAATATTAATAAATATTGATTTATTTTGCTGAGTGGGAATCGAACCTACGACCTTCACGTTGCAATCACACGCTTGTGCCACTATGCTACGACCTCCTCAATTATTTACAGGAAATAGATATGCTATTTCATGCTAATAAATGAAAAAGTTTGGGTTTTTTTTTGCTATTTACACTTTACAGGGGAAGACATTGAGACTATGAGATATTTGTTGTCCACTTTCTGTTATTAGACGCTGAATGGCAGAAAGGAACCTAGTACTAACGTAGTACTAGTAGGAACCTAGTACTAACCTAGTACTAGTAGGAACCTAGTACTAACCTAGTACTAGTAGGAACCTAATACTAACCTAGTACTAGTAGGAACCTAGTACTAACACACTCCATCCTCCACTTTCCACCCCAAGTTATCGAAACATTGCACCTCAAATCGTACCTCAAATCCTCCCTTTGTCTTCTTGTTAACAGACTGTCGAAATGAAAATATTGCATTCTCCCGAATGCAAATCGAACCCATAACCGTCGCGATTACTATCAGATCGTGTCCTACGACGGACTCAAGTATTTGAAAATACTGCCATATACCCATTTCCATAAAACGTAAAATCCAGCTATACTGCACTATGATGGAATGAAGGTCAAATTCTATATAGCCTACGATAAAACATCAATCTAAAAGACTAATGATAGCCTGCGGTTTCTATTAACTTACGCAACTATTTGCCTGCTTAATAAAAAACGGATGCATTAAGTAAGAATAATCTTAAATAGTAAAATATAAATTTTACAACTTCGATTGGATATTTACTATGGACAGGTAGGCGGTAGACCTGCGGCAATGTTTCCAGGCCGATACGACTCGGTTAACTTCAAAACCGTGTCTATCTCCATCTTAAAGGCCAAGAACGCACGCAAAATCTTAATTGGAAACACTAAATCGAACCCAAAACCATTGCCTTTTTAGTAAGTCGTGTACCTATTTTAGAATCAAAACCATTATTAGAAACTATATTTTTTATAATAAAATCCAATTAGAAAATCTTTTGAAACTTAACATAATAGGATTTAATCATCGATGTTGTTTCCTTGTTTATATAACTGATTAAAAAATACAGTCTTTCAATAACATAGCATAGAGGCGTCTTACTTGCTTTGTTGTTATATACCACTTGAATTAGATAAACTTATATCTATACTAATATTATAAAAGAAAGAAGATTTATTTGTTTGTTTGTTTGTGCACTACGTACAATACATGTATAAACAATATATAATTTGTTTTCAATATAATAATAGCTTTAAACGGGCGAAGCCGCGGGTGGATCGCTAGTGCTAAATATATGAAGATAAGAAGCTGTTAGTTATATCTTAAGAGCCATTATAAAAATTAGTTGTTCCAAACTGGTTGAAATGAAGATCTCACAGAAATCACTACGCTTCGCACGTCAACGTGTACAATGATATATGAGTAGCATTAATATTTAATGCTAAAGAAAAATCTTCTTCCCATGAGAAGTTGTTAACAAGAAATATATAGAATAAAATGTTTTAATTTCTTCTATAGAATAAAATTCCACATTACGGTAACATTTCATTTTTTGAATAAATATCATTGAAAGAAATATTTTTTTTCTTTTTAAAAAAAAATTCGTGGCACAGTAATTAAGTGTCTAACTAAAGTCATAAATAAAGTGGTTTATGACGAAAATTCGATTCTTAGTCATGGAATAAAATTATTTAATTAACACATATGTTTTAAGCCTAATAGTGGCACATGGAGATTATTTTCTGTATACAATACTTTAAATAAATTCTCATTTTTGTTATTACTATTATTATTAATTTAACGACTAGATATCACTAGGAAATATGACATAAAAATTAGTTTTAAGAAATTACAATCATTCCCCCTCACAGGCATCGAACCCACAATCATCGCGTGTACAGTCGAATAGAAAACAAAATAAAAAATAATAACAATCGAAGCAATAAATTTGATTACCTGTAGCATCATTTGTACCAAATTAATCGACTGTCGGATTGATATGTACAATAATAATAGATACATGTGATGGGTTCGCGACCTCTGTCCAAACACTTGATGCCGAAAAGCGAGTATATCTTTATATAAAAATTAATGTTCATCTATCTATACGTATAGTAAAAATATAATTTATTACTGTCTGTACATGGAAAATATGTGTGAGAGAAAATTTTATATTCAGGGCTTATATGGACCCAAAACAGTGATTTATAAAAAAATTGTCTGTTTGTCTTGTTTATTTAGAAACGGCTTTGTCGATTTACATGTTCTTTTTCGATAATAAAATTATTTTGGTAAGCAATTACATTTTTTTAATTCAACATGATTGTTAAAAAAAAACTAATAATAGTAGATAAATACTTTTTTCATACAATTGTTTTAAAACTGTTTTGTTGAATTGGTTGAAATGTTAATACATAAGGCTTCCGTCCTTTTCTTTTGTTTTCAGGTGCGAAACATTAATATAATTTTTATGGGCTATGTTTTGATCAGCTCAAATCCATAAAGACTTACTCAGAATGACGGCCCGTACATCACTTTAACTTGACTTTTTTGCGAAGTCGCTAGCAGATAGACCATGGCCTTTCATTATAAAAATGCCTTAAGTGCAAATGTTAAAGTTAATAAAATTTTAATATATAGCTATGTTTGATCTCTCACCTTTAACATCAGCAGGGAAAGCAGAGGGAGTCTAGTGTTAATTGTGACTCCCCGTTCCCCATTTTCCGGCGAATCCGCCGCGCTTTGCCTCGACACTAGAACGAATAAATAGGTTCTCCCAGAAGCTAAAAAAAAGTAATCTTAAATCCGCCCCAAAGTTCCATCCCCAGTAATAAAAACTATATTTGTTGTATACAAATATTTGTTCTTTTTTCCTATTTAAGTATTCCTATAATATTGACAATTTCGTGAAAACAATGAAAAGTACATAAAAAGAAAGGAAACTAAACAGGCAACTTATATTATAATAACGTTGATATTTATAAGCAGTCATATCATTTTGTAATACTTTTTTTCATAGCTTCACGTTGTGTCAAGCACATATCAATAAATATAAATGGAACCTGGGAAAGTGGGAATATAGTGTTAAAACGCGCCGTTCCCATTAAGACACTTCCGTTCATCACAATGAAGATTTTATTTCCCTGGGTGAAATCGAACCCCCAACCATCGCGTATTTTCTTAAATATTTTTTATATAACAATATTAAATTTGTATTGGTTTTATTTAACATTAATTTTGTGTTGGTTTTGTTTAGCATTGTTAAATTTCTATTGGCCAATTTCAGTGCCCAAGCTGATCGCTGGTCAGTGGATTACAACACCATTTTACAGGTTCACATTTTAAGTATGCAAGTAACGCCATCTGTAGTGTGTTTTACTAATCAGTATATTATTATTATATTATTTTAGTATAGTTACTTACTACTAGATGGAGCTGTTACTTAGAATTAAACATAACAGTACTAAACTTGAGCCAATAGATGGCACCTCACAAAATTTTAATATATATTTTTAAATATGTATCATTGAAAAATATTTTAAAGTGTAAAATTTAAACTTTACTTACTTTTTTACTTACTTCTTTTGTGGGAAACATAATCACGTATCATACATATAACCCTTTCATCATTTTATGAAATTGGAAAGGTACGTGAAGAAGAACTCAAAACACATCTGCAATTTAAATAGTATTTCAATGAAATTAATAATAACGTTATAATCGTACTTTTACACATTTTTTTTTAGGTTCACACTGTATCCCGCACATAGCTTGGTAGGTAGAGGGAACCTACGAATCTAGCGTAAAGACACTGCGTTTGTATTAAAACACTTTTGTTTCTCACTTTTCGCCGATTTCTGGAGGCATTGCATATTAAGGAAAGTAGAATTAGTATAGTATGAACACTTTTCAATTGTATTAAAGAAAAAAATGGGTAATTTTTGCAGTCTTTATTAAATACTATCATTTACAACAAATATCTTACGTAATACAATCAACAATTTAAGCAATAATATCTAATAATATAATTTATACAAAATCTTGTCTAAGCAGAACGAGGCATATTTAAAAAAATCTATTAGGTACAACAACATTTAAAATATATAGATGTATGTATGAAAAAAAAATTAAATATAATTACAGATAAGCAATAATAAAATGAAACAAATACTTTTACTTTTATAAAAACAATAACAATCGAAGACATCAACTAAGGTTTAATTGACATCATTTTTTCCTAAAAGTATATGTTAGTCAAATAAAATTATGTATCTTATATAATAATCAACTCAATTTTATTCGAATTAAAATCTAATCAACGTTCCCGAGCCAATATCCAATTTTAACTTTTATTTATTTTGTTAAAAATATAAACGTATCTTAGAACCCATTTTTGGATTAGACTAGATGTTTCGTTATATTTAAAAAAAAATGCTTCAAGTTAAAAATCTGCTTACATTAAATATAATAGGTATATTGAAAAATATTCGATTTAATTTAACTCTAATTAAATTTTAGTTGATATCTCTGAGTCAATAAACATTTTTTAAATTATTTTCTTTGATAAAAATATGTAACACTTTAGTAATATATTTAAAATATTTTAACTTCTAGTCAAAAAATCATTAGCAATGGCCTTCCAGTTAGTGGGGTCGTCTTCGGGGTCGGGTTTGGACTTTCTTAGCATTTTCAATAGTTCCCAACCGTTTGCTTTTTCGGTTGAAGCCACGTAAGTGTTATTTGGATCTTGTTCTAGAGTGTAGGCGCCTAGGATTAGACTTTGGACTAGACGGGCTGAAATTAGTGTCTGGAAACAAATATATTTGGTATATTTGACTATATTTTTTTCACGCTGTATCCCGCATATAGCAGGGGAAGGCAAGTGTTAACTCCGTTGCCAAACTGAGTGTCTTAACACTACGAAAAAAAATATATATTCGTCAATTTACCTTTAATAAACGATATTCTTCTTCGGGTAATCGTCTAGAGACAGTATAACCTGCCAAAGCAAGGCCCCCGGTCCTCGGGTCACCCGTCAACAGCATCATATACGTCATGGTGATAGCCAGCTCGAATACGTAGTAGGAATACTGTATGTCGCCGAAGTCTATTATGCCGGAGATGCGGTAGTCAGTTTTACTGAAAAAAATATATATCATATAGTGCTCTAAAAAGTACAAAATCTACAACTCCTTTAAAATTAAGGAGGTCGTGGTGGCAATGCCTGACTGTAAACGAGTCGATTCTGTATTCAATTCTCACTCAGAGGAAAGAATCGATGTCTCGAAAAAGTGAGATTTTGAGGAATCTATATGTTGGTCCAAATTAAGTAATTACCTCCTTGTATGCTTCATTTTTTCATGTAAATTTATAGAAAATAATATGATACTAAAAAAATAGATTTTTTTAAGGAATATTCCTATATTTTCAAAGCAGTTTTATAGCAACAACCAACTGGGTACATATCTAAATTAAGCATGCATATTTGCTTGATAAAACTAGCAGGTGTCGCGAGCTCTAAAAACTTATCAAGTAAATTGAAAGTAAATATAAACTTTTCGTTACAGTTTCGTTTCTTTTTTTCTCATCTTGACCTCCGTCACAGCGTCTAACTGTAAATGCGGTTGTAGGTTCAACTCCCACTCGCAGGAATGATTAATTTTCATTTCCTCGCTTCAGAACGACGAAAAAATAACATGACAAAGCCCAGCGTTGAATTCCGCCACTCGAAACGCAATGTCTCAAAAATTGAGCAATGCGTAGTGAGCGGAGTGTTTAGCATTGAGTCCGATCTGTCGTGTTCTATATGGAATACAGCATGAAGCTAATCAATGAACATTTATCTATCATTCAGCCAGAGAGTGCAAGCAGAGAGTAAAATTATTATATAGTTATAAAAACCCTTCGCCATTGTTAATTTATTTAAACACAAAATTATAATAACCAAAAAATCTTTTATTTCCCAGGTTAGCCAATGTAAGTAAAAAATATTACCTATTAAGCCCCGACGTAAACAAAGAGGTTCTATATGTTTTGGGTGTATATGTGAATTGGTGTTTATCTTCGTGTATGTCTGTGGCACCGTAACTCTCAAACGGAGAAATCGATTTTGATTCAGTTTTTTCTTTATTTGAGAAATATTAATCGACAGTGTTCTTAGCATTGTTTCAATAAAATATGTCAAGCTATTTGAAGATTATCAGGTCTTTTTATATTGTTTGTTTACGTTTTAAAGCTTTTAGTATCGGGGGGGTTTAATTATCAATTATATGGAATGGCTTACACCGGCTCACCTTAAGACTATTCCGTTAAGTATCTGCTTGCAAACTCTCAAAACTGACGGTGCAAGTGGCCTATATAAAAGGTTTTTTTTTGTCAATTCTATAAAATTGTTTTTACTTATATAAGGCATATCTAAAGGTGTTTTTTAATTAGGGCCTTTTTTGTCAAATAACAATCGGATAAAAAAGAATAACAAATTATAAACATTTTATAGATTTTTTTAATTTAAAGTTGGCTTAAATATGTTGAAAACAAAAGAGAATGTAGGTACTAAGTATTATATAATTTCGTCTGTCTTCCAATTTATAATTAAAATTTAAAGAAAAAAAATGTAACAAAGAATTTATTTGCCGTTTTATTCGAAATTGTTAAACTAAATTACACAAAAATATTCCCATTAAAATCTTTAAAGTCGTTTTGAAAAAAGAAATAATGTAGTGCTTAAGACACCTCATCCTGCGTTTGCCGCCCGAACTCAAGATCCAGCTTGTTGAGTGGCGGGACTCAACGCAGCCCTTACACCGGGGAAACAAAAATAATTTATTCTCCCGAGGGGGATCTATCTCCAAAACCGTGTTTTTAATAAAGCGCTGTACTACACGACAATTGCCTAACGTTTACTTTCCTGATAGACGGTAAAATTCATAACAATAGGTACAGGTTTTTTATACGGTATTAAATTCAGGCATCGATAATATAATTTATTTAAAATGAGTATAAGTCGTAAAGTTTATCACCAGTTCTAGAAAATTCTTTCCCATGGCTTCAATACATGAAATCAAAGAAATATTTAATTTACCTGGCGCCAGGTTTGGGACTGACGAGAATATTCATCTCATTGACATCTCCATGTATGACTCCCTTCTCCAACTCATCAAGTCTAGGCACTACTGCGTATTTAAACTCTTCGATTACCTGTTTGAAATATGGAAACTTTAGATATATCAAAAGAGTCGTCGCTCGCGATTTTGTTTGCGTGGAAATCAAGACGTAAACTAAAAAATTAAAACGTTTCTTCTTTTTCCCATAGAAATTTCGAGGAATCCTCTCTTAATGCTCCTCCGACACCTTCCTATATGCTAAATTTCAACTTTCTCAGTCAGTCACTTAGTTAAAATAAAGTGTATGCGAAAAAATTATTTATCCTAACTGAATTTATAATGCAATGATTTTATATAATTCAAATAACCATTTTCAAAAATCTGAAATAAAATAAATTGTTATTACTTTTTTAAAATACGTAATTTACCTCTTCAACTAAGTCCAATTTTTCCGCATCTTTAATGACATATTTGAATTTCTCAAGGTCCGGCACTTTGCTTAGCATCCAGATATGCTCGCGGGACACAAGCCCGGAGTGGTTGAAATTCTGGAAAAGAATAAAAAGAAATTATTATGAAGAGTTGAGTACTTCTAATATTTTAATTTACTTAATATCCTATTTTTACTTCATTTAGAAATAGCTATAACAACATCTAAGATATTACCCACCAAATATTACCTAGGGTAAGGACAGAGGGAGTCCAATTTTAATACACTCCACTTTCCACTTTCCGTCGAATTCTGGAGATTTTGTATATTGAGTGGCGGAACTCAACCCGCGCCTTGTTACCAGAACGAAGAAAAGAAAATATTTATTATAACATTTCCTCGAGTGGGAATCGACATGTCGCTGTCGTTTACAGTCACGTGCTTGTGCCCATGCACCATGATTGGCGCATGCGCATATCTATAATAATCTGAAATCTTACTTCATTTAGTTCATCTGAACAAAGGCTTTTGATTTTTTTTATGAATGTTCTATTTAAAAAAAAGATGATATAATAAATATTTTTAATAAAATGCATTTAAACTCACTAACTAGAATATGGTTATCAATATAAATAGAACCCGTATATCAAATTATTCTATTTATAATGTAAAGATGTCTATGAAATTTCATATACGAGTATACTTGTCTGATATATTATGTAATTTTTAGTTCGCATGGCGTATAACAAAGAGTGTTTAACCTTGCAACTAACTATTCTAGGTCATAATTGTGTGTGACTGATGCATTACCATCAGTACAGTACTAAATAAAAGCACGGTGTCGCAGTTGTGTATCGTCTAAATATCAGTAATGGTTATGAATTCGATGCCCACTCAAGAAAATATGTAGTGTCAATATTTCATTTCGCAAATTTAGACATTATGTGGTGACAAGTCCCGCTTGATACCGATATTTACGTTCAGAAACGAGAAAAAACACATAGTTAACGTTCCTTAAAGTGCGGATCAATTCCAGAACAATCACATACTTAGTCAATTTAAAATGCTAACTGATCCTCATTAAAATAAATTTTCATTTGATATACAAAAAAATTATTCAAAATGCTCTCTACAACATACATGTTATAACATTGTTATCAATAGTTGTGGGTTCGATAAAAAATCATGAAAAAAAGTCGTTGAGTTCCGCTATTCAACAAACAATGTCTTGAAAATTGAACGGAAAGTATCAAGACACTTCGTTTCGTTTTCGTCACTTTCTTCTTTGGTTGTTTCTCCTGAATACCCTACTAAATGTGAAGATCATGGAAATCATCATCAATCTGCATAAAGCAATTTACCTGTAACTTATTATCCAAATTAGCGACAAACTCCCCAAGTTGGTAGAACAGTGACTCAGAACGAGGAACATCCTTCAACAATTCTCCAGGAATGAACTCCAAGAGGCGCACAACGTGTTGTTTACCACCAATGTTCTCTATTGAGTGGAGGTGACCGAATATGTTGCGGACTGGCTTCGGACAGGAAACTGAACGGGAATCTGTAATATAACTTATCCTTAATAGAATTGGAGGTACATTTATTAAGAAAAATAAAACTAACTGCTTGTGGGTTCGATCCTCACTCGAGGAGATGAAATATTTACTTAAATTTATATTTCCATTTCTTCGCTCTGGCCTCGAGGCAAACCACGGCGTTGAGTTCTGCCGTTCAACACGTGTGAACACGTTCACAAAGTGTGAAACGGAGTGTCACAACACTAGGTTCTGCCTACCCTGCTATGTGCAGCGTGCCTGCAGCGTGAAGCTGATTTTTATTAAGAAAAAATAATCATAATTCCATCAATTTTACTTATTTTAATTATACCAAGAAAAAAAGGTTAAAGCTTACTCAAAAAATTCATAATCTCGTTCTGAGCTTCAACAAAACTCAAATTTTGAGAATCCATAGAGTTCATAATCTTCAATACATAGCCGTGTTCACTGTGATTCGTTATCAACGGGTTCTTCATGTTGGGGTCTTCCGTTATCTTATAATTCTTATCATCGTATCCGTTGAGTTCTGTTAAGTCTAAAACGGAAATACCGTACAGCCTTTCGGCTAACAGTTTTACTCCCTCGTGGTCGATGGTTGGCCGAATGACCTTGCCAGGCTCTAGCACTAGGCTTCCTTTTTCTGCCATTTTATGTTTCTTTTCTTTGCTGAAAAAAAATATAAAAGTATGGTTTGTGTCAACCGTGGTGTAATTTGGATGTAATGATTGTGGATTCGAATCCCATTCGTACATGTCTATACTATTATTTGTCTTTAAGTAGGTAAAAAGTGAAAAAAATGTTATTTCTTTACTTTTTACAATGCACCCATTGGGTATATGTTTTTGTTTTTATTCTTTTCCGTATACAGCAGAATGGTCAGAATAAAGTGCATAATTAAAATATAATATCTAACATGTGATCTTCCAAATCAATTACGATAAACAATTGTTCATATTTTATTACGTACTTAGAACAAGTGATTAAAATATTAAGACTACGATTAACTATATAGATTACTAAACAAAATTATAAAAAAAAATCAGCTTCACGTTGTATTCCGCACACAGCAGGGTAGGCAGAGGGAACCTAGAGTTAAGACACTCCGTTCCGCACTTTCCGTTCCCACTTTCCGCCGAATTCTAGAGACATTGCTTGTTGAGTGGCGCAACTCAGCCCAGTGCTTTGCCTCGACACCAGAGCGAAGAAATGAAAATATAAATGTAAATAAATATTTCACCTTCTCGAGTGGGGATCGAACCCACAACCATCATCAACGTTAAATTTTACAGTCACATTTTGTGCCTCTGCACCACGACTGGCCTCAAACAAAATTATTATTTGTGATATAACGAATATATATTAATAAAAATAAACAAAAGGAAACAATTAAAATGAAATACTCCCAATAATTTATGATTATTACAACAAAGACACATAAATAAGAAAAAAGTGCGCCAGTCGTGGCGCAGCGGCACTGGTGTGACTGTAAAACCGACTGGTTGTGGGTTCGATCCCCACTCGAGGAGATGAAATATTTACTTAAATGTATTTATCCATTTTTTCGCTCTGGTGTCGAGGTTAAGCGCGGCGTTGAGTTTTGCCACTCAACACGCAATGCCTCCAGAATTCGGCAGAAAGTGGAGAACGGAGTGTCTTAACACTAAGTTCCCTCTGCCTACCCTGCTGTGTGCGGGATACAGCGTGAAGCTGATTTTTTTTTATAATTTTGTTTAGTAATCTATATAGTTAATCGTAGTCTTAATATTTTAATCACTTGTTCTAAGTACGTAATAAAATATGAACTATAAATTTATACATATAGTAGCACACTAGAAATAACTTAGACTACAATAGTATAAGTTGTTACTAGTGTCGCCCTCTACACAGTTTATATCATCACATGATTTCAACTTTCAAGGCATCACTACTAGGCTATTTGTTTACAGTACGGTCGACAAGTAATGGCCGCCCTGAAGTTAGGTTTTCTTAACTTTATTACCTTGTATACTATTGAAAAAAAACAATCATAAGTAAGAAAAGTCCTATAATCATATCAACACATCTATTTATAGATCCACAGCGGCCACGTCTCGGTGACCGTATTGTACTTTATTAGATTACAATACTTTTTGTATTATTATGCTATACATAAGTATATAATGTATATACTTATACGGAAAGTGAGGAACGGAGTGTCTTAACTCTAAATTATTTTAGATATTATATTGATTACTCCATTGTATATGATTAGAAATTTAGTATAATAGTTTAGAATTATTCATTTTAATTCATTTGTAGGTTTACGTCTCTTTATTCTAAAAATGTTTATAAAACGAAGTTTTTTTTATTAAAAATATTACCTACTTATTATGAAATATTACAAAAATATGAGACACGACTGGAAAGTAAGATTTTTTTTTTAATAAAAATATAATTTATAAAACTCTCACTACTAAATACTATTTATATATAACATATAAATTATACGAAAAATATGAATAAAGACCTATAAAACATAAAATCTAATAAAAACACATAAAATATAAAAATTACATACAAAAACTATAAAATTAGTACTCACAAAAGTGAACTAACACTGCCACTAGTACACACAGTATCACGTACGAATAGCAACTGAGGACAAACAAATGTAAAGTAAATGATAAAGGAGATGACTGATAACGGTCTTCTAGTTATCTTGTATCACTCTCTCGATAAATATATTACAAAGTTTTGTCTATAAGAAAACAACTTGAAAGTGAAATATTTTTTTTGTGCGATATATTGCATTTTTTTTAATATTTAAGTCGCGATCAACATTTGAGGTACCGTCGTGGCGTCTGGCGTCTGGTTTTAAACATGACGGTTGTGGAATAATTTTCCACCGTTGAGAATATGTTATTTACATTTTCTCTCCCTGGTAACAAGAAAAAAGCGCGGCGTTGAGTTCCGCTACTCGACAGGCATCTCGAAAATTGGGCAGTGCGTGAGGAAAGGAGTGTCCTAACACTGGGCCCCCTCTGATATATGTGAAGCCATTAAAATAATAATATACTATTAAATGATTATTTCTTATATATTTCAACCTACCAAAGTTAAAAAACATAAATATCTGTAATTCAATTTAAGATTCACACTAAAATGACAGTTCAATAGTAAAGTTAACAGCGTTAATTGCATTACCGACACGTAATTTCAACACGAGTCAACATGTCAAAGAACATGTCGTGACAAACTTCTTAGCAAAGTGAATATTTTTTTTGTAAATTTGTGTTAATGGTATAATATTATGACACAACAACGTAAAATATGTTTTTAATGTACGTAGTTTAAATCAAAAGGTAACATAATTGTTTCCCGTTCCAGTAGGAACAGCATATATCCTTTCTTAGTGCTCGCCGTTACTCCTCACGGACCCAGGGTACATGCTAAATATAGGTATACCAGGTATCTGTAGTAGTATTACTAATAATTACTATTATTACAATAGCTTTTGGACACGAGGACCCAGCTACACAGCAGCCATAGCACATAGTAGGGTCAGTTCAGTTCACTACGGACGAAGTAGACAAGCCGTGGTCCGTGACTCAAAGACAGACTTTCCGAAGTTTTATTCTATTTTTTCTACGAGGTTGGTGACCAAACCAAACTCTTTGGCTCAGCCACCCACAAGACGCGGTGACGCTGTAGAGGCCAATATGGCCAACAGCCATACTACAGATTCAAAAGAAAATCCAGAGGTGTGTATGACATACGAATTACGACACACGCTTCATTCTAGGTACTTCAGATAATTGATATAGTAGATTTCAGTTTACAAGATGTACTTAAAATGGCTTATAGTCTACTTCGATAAATAGACCGTCCACGATTTTATTTCTTTATTTTATTTTTATTTTTTTACTCAAGCAAGAATTTTTTTTATTTTTTTTTTGTGGGAGGGGTCAAAAGAAGTAGTTTTGTTTTCATATATTTATTTATAAAACAGATAAAAAAATAAGATTAGATATCTATTGATGGATTTATTTACGTAGTAAATAAGTATGCATTGTTTCTTAAATTCACTTTATCTCGTAATGTAAACGTGACAGATTGTGGGTTCGATTCTCACTCACTCACGTATTTTCATAATTTCATAACACTGGATTTCCAGGTTCCATCTGCCTATCATCCTATGCGAGGTAAAACAATAAAAGTTTGAAAATTTCCAAACTTTTTTGCATAAAGTTTATATAAAGGTTTTTTAATTTTTTTTTTAAATTAAATGTCTGAGATGGACTCTAGACTAATCGATATGTAAAGAGGGCATGGTCTACACGGCTCTCTCCTTTTAAACAAAGAAGAACTGGTTTTTTTTTGTATTATTTGCTCACCTTACTCTAAAATAGAAACATTTTACATATTCTAAAAAAAAATACGAGAACAATATTGTAATACATTTCTAACATTGTAGTAGTTTGTACAATACTTCAAACATGTATTGTTTCAAGTGTAATTTGTTCAGATAGTTCTGCATTTTAATATATGTAGTACGTAACAAGCGTCGTTAATATTATCAGTTAGGTATTTAATTTGTTTAGAAATAAATTTTAAATAATTATCAAGCAACTTTCCTTAAATACACTTAAATTGTGGAAAATAGAATGTTAAAAACTGTGTAGTGGCTTTGAATCGACTACCTCTCAAAATGTGTGACATACCTAAAGGTATAATAAATGTAGCTACTTCTTTATTCTGTAAACCGTCAGTATAACTAAATTGTATTGAGAATGAGACATAAGTGGTCAATTTAAATATAAAGGAACGAGGGGTCAATATCTTAGACACCTCGCCGTATATCAATCAAATAAGAACAGAAATACGAACTATGTTATTTTTATTAGCTTTATAACACTGTATCCCGAAAATAGTAGAGTAGGCAAAAAGATCTTGGGAAGCTAGTGCTAAGACATTCCGTTTCCATTAGGAACTTCTGTTCCCCACTTTACGCCAAATTTTCGACGCATTGCGAAACCTGGCGTTGAGTTTTTCTTTCTGTTTTCTGAGTTTGGACTGTCTTATTACTAGGTTCCTTCTCCTACCCTGTTACATGCAGAATACAGCGTGAAATGAAGCGTGGTTTAAAAGTCCAGCCCAAGCTATGTACTATTTTTACATACTATTAAATATTAAAATTAATATTTTAACAATTTTAGTAGCTTTTTGTATCTGCAAAAAGTAAAAATAAATATTTCGTATATAAAGAGTTACGTATAACATGTTTGTTTTGAAAACAAACAATCGAAGGAAATTTTACAAGCGATCGTTCAAGATGCTGTCAGATCTCTGATATGAGACCGAGGGCGATGAACTGATACTGTGTTAGGCATTTAGTATTTAGTTAGCCTTTACCTACCTATATAAGAGTAGCTAACAATTATACGCGACGTCTTGAGCTACGAAATATAAAAAAGTGAATTATATTTTTACAATTTACTTTTGTTTATAACGAATAGACGTTTCGTCTCTTAGAAATTATGACTGTTTTCTAAATGTAAGCGCGACGGTTGTGGATTCGATTCGGGAGAATTTCTCGCTCTGGTCTCGGGTAAAAAGAGAATGCACAATATATATATTACATTACAACATTAATTCCATTAGTCAAACTCAAAACCCAATGTTTTGAATATTGGGCGGTGAGTGGAGAACAGAGTGTCTTAACACTAGGTTCCTTCTGTCTATCCTGTTGTGTATAGGATACAACGTTAAGCTAAACAGTTTTCAACTAATTTTAAATATTGATGATTTTAAGATATTTTTTATTAAGGCAGGCAGATTACTAGGTACAATTTTGATTGAGAAGCGTAAGAAAGAAAAGACAAAAAGGGTAACGACTCTCTTCTATTATCTAATGAAAATAAAAAAAAATCTTAGATTTTTTTGGCCGCTGGTCCGTAAGATTTTAAGTGGCTGAATTTTGATTTGACCATTCGTAAATCAACATAATAAAAAGATTATCCAAAAAACTGACGGTATGATATAATTTAATATCTACTAACACTAACGAAATTAGGCGTAGCGTTGAGATAAAAATAAAATATTTGATAATGTATCTGAGATAATTTTTATGTAATTTAAAATTAACGCCATCTATTAAAAAACTAAGAAAATCGGTTTTATGATTATGCTCTATGACGCTACCAATCAATAGATGGCGCTAAATGTAAATAAACAATTTACTACTGAACACTAGATGGCGGTAGTAAGCTGATTTTTAACCTTTCAAGAAATTTATCATGTTTATCTTTTTTTTTAATTTTGAAGCATCAAGCTGTGTCACGCATAAAGCAGGATAAGCATTATACGTTGAGTGCAAAGTAGATTATAATTAAATTTTATTTACTAAACTAGAGGGAACCTAGTGTAAGACAAACCGTTCTTCACTTTCCGCCGAATTTTTCAATACATTACGGGTATTTTTTTTAATATTTTAGTAAAATTATAATTGAAAAACAAGTATTTTTTTTAAAAACCCATTGACCGCTAGGTGAGATTTGTTTGTATATATAATCATTGAATTTAGCCGCCGTAGTAACATTATTTTATTTTATTTTGAATTATATAAGATATATTTTTATCACATATTAAAATGTTTGTTGTCTATAAGCCTGTGTAGAATCTTAACTTTCTTTATACTTATTTCTATTAAGGCATTAATTTACACATACATTTTTATCATTTCTGTTTAATTATATAGAGACGTATAGAGATGAGATAGAGACGTACATCTCTATCTCGTACTGTCTCTAAAATAACTCAGTCTATGTTATAGATGAACAACAAAGTATTTAGCATGCTTTTATTAGGTCGACTTGCAATTCGGTAACTATACCTATAATAAAATTTAAGAAATTAAATTTGACCCATTTATACCTCGGCCTATCCTATTTTACGCAAAAATCATGAATGTGTCATAATTTAATGAAAAAATATGAATTATTTCATTATTATACAAAACATTTATGAGAACGTAGATTCTCTTTTTTTTCAGCTTCTCGAGGCATTGCGTGTTAAGTGGCAGAACTCAACGCCGCGTTTAACCTCGACCCCAGACCGAAGAAATAAAAATATAAATTTAAGTAAATATTTCATCTCCTCGAGTGGGGATCGAACCCACAACCAGTCGGTTTTACAGACACATTTTGTGCCGCAGCGCCACGACTGGCCTCAAATTAGATTCTGTTACTCGGAAATAATAGCAGAAGATATATTATGCCACATTTTATCAAGAACTGGTCCTACCTCATTACTATTTAAACTATTTTCCATTTTATGAGATGGATTTAATATTGTTACCAGAATTATGATCCAAATATATATTATATATGTTCTCTTGAGTGGGTCTAAGGAACAATTAAACTTAAAAAAATATCTTAATTTTAAAAATAATAATACGTTATTCCGTCAGTTGCACCATCCATCTTTCAAACGTTCTGAGTCCAAATTAGATGCTTTCCCAAATAAGCATTCCAGGGGGTTCCATCTCCCACTTTCGGTCTCAATCATCAGACCAGCTCAATGATACCTGGAAATACAAAGTAGGTAAATGATGATACAATTATAACAACAACTACACTTAACTACAACTATACTTAACAATTCAGATATTCTTAATTTATTGGATAGTCAATTTATCGAGAAAGAATAGGAATAATATGTAACCTTTTAAATCTGCGATTGTTACCTCATGAATCCCTGCGATCGTTAGAAATATATCACGATACATGTGTCATACACAATTCTTAGTAACTTCCATTTGATCACAGGTAAAATATTAAGTTACTTGTTTTTTTTTTCAACTTCACGCTGTATCCCGCATACAGCAGGGTAGACAGAAAGAACCTAGTGTTAGGACACTCCGTTGCCCACTTTCCACCGAGTTCTGGAGGCATTGCGTGTGGAGTGACGGATTTCAACGCCGCGCTTTACCTCATCACCAGAGCGAAGAAATCAAAATATAAATGTAAATAAATATTTTAAATCCTTGATGGGCGTCCGAACCCACAACCAATCCAGATTTTAGTGTCACTTTGTGCCCATGCGCCACGACAGGCCTTCTTGTACTTATAAATATTAACCGAAACGGGAAAAGAACCCACATTCATCTCATTTAATCATACAACATAAACGTTTAAACGTTGTAAATCAAATTTAAATCCTTTAGTGTCATTCAACTATGTAGCCAATATCTTATTTAATTATTGCCTCTAATTAGCAGGGAGGGTTGCCTTAATCTTTGACACGCGACCTCAGTACTGGTGGCTATAGACTGATGGCGGTGGAAACGCTGCGTTTTTTCTTATTTTTTTTTACGTAATGTTTTAAGTATTAATATATATACTTATATGTGAATTTCGTTTATTTTGGTATATATATTTTTGATATTTATGTAATATTGGTAATTTAATCAAATAAATGATTTTATCAAATTATTTGATCGCCGAGAGGCCATTCATTGGCACAGTAGCACAACATCAGACTGTAAACGCAAAGGTTGCGGGTTCGATTCTCACACTATTGTAAATAGTAAAATATATTTGTAATATTTAAATTACATTGAAGTTAGTTATGAAATTAAAATGTTACAGAATATGAATAGGCTTTTCTTAAACAAATAAGCCAATATTTTAGACTAAATACGTTCTATCTATCCATATTTATATGATTAAGGCGTATTACATCTCTACACAGTTAAGTTATTATTTAATGCGAGTAGTATGACTTTGTTCAATATATATCTTGGCATTATCATTTCTTATCTATGAAAAGTAGAATATTTCAATTAAAAAAAAAGTCGATTTATTAAAAAAACGCTGATAATCTGTCAAGGCACAGCCCTTAAGAGCGGGGGAGGAAAATGGTTTTTAATTTGTTCTTAACGTTTAAGGGGCGTTTGTCACGCGCAGTGACAGCTGACCCTTCCGTGATAAGTTACTGAATAATAATGTGTGGGGTACGAATACGATACTCGGTTGAAATGGTTGATACATTGATGTCGAATAAATGAAACAAGCAGTTTAACAATTTTAAAATCAGCGACGATTATTAGAAAATACAGTGAGTCTAGTACATTCACTGTATTTTCCAATCATTGTTGGTGCTATAAGAGCCTTTATGTCCAGTTCATTTATAATGATGTTGTTTTATAATCGCGCATATAGCTAAGAGAAACTAGTGTTAAAACACTCCATTCTGCACTTTTCGCCCGAATTCGAGATTCGGTTGAGTGACGGTACTCAACATTTTACTAGAGTACTAATCGAACACGTAACGACGGTCTTAAATTATAATTTTTTTTTGCTTTTGGCTTCACGCTGTATCCCGCATAGCATAGCATAGCAGCGTAAGCCGAAGGAACCTAGTTCATTACTTACTGTTAGACACACTATCCCCCATTTTTTAAGGGATTTACGCTACCGATCTGTATACGCTATAGAGGAAGGGAATGGTGCGTCACCTCCGTTTCCCAATTTTCGCGAGTTCTTGAGGAATTGCGTGTGTGTTAACACAAGAGAGAGGAAATGTAAATATAAAATATTTTAATCCTGAATGGAAAACCGTTACGTTTTACAAAAAATACCAACAACGCGCTTAATCCACCAGTGCAGGGAAATTAATAATTAAACGTCTCCTTGTGTGAATCAAACCCACGATCATCACGTTTAAAGTCATCTGCTACTAGTGTGACGATATCTGTGAAAATAAAATAAATAATGAAAAAGCTCATAACAGTGATCTTGCCCTTTCATTCTTTACCATTTTTTTATTTCGTACAACATATCTAAGTATTTAGTTTAGTTACAAAAAAGAAACAAATCAAATTGTTATAATAATTAAGAATAAAGGCCAGTATTCGAGGCCAGTCGTGGCGCAGCGGCACGAGGTGTGTTATATTTCCATTTCTTCGCTCTGGTGTCGAGGTTAAGCGCGGCGTTGAGTTCTGCCACTCAACACGCAATGCCTCCAGAATTCGGCAGAAAGTGGGGAACGGAGTGTCTTAACACTAGGTTCACTCTGCCTACCCTGCTGTGTGCGGGATACAGCGTGAAGCTGATTTATTTTTTATTTATTTTATTAAGAATAAATTTAGTACTATTTTAAGCCTACTTATAGTAGGTAGGTACTAAGTTAATTTTTGAGACCAAAATGTCAGAAATTTGAAATATTTAATCAAGAGCTTGAAATAAAAAGTAATAAACAAAGAATTTTGCTTTTTGTTTTGTTTTTGTTTTATCCAAAAAATTGCATAAAAAAATTAAATTAAACAAAAACCAAACTAAAAAAAGCAACGGAAATTTCAATATTAGACAGAGACAGACACATCCCATTTCCTTACGTTAGAAAAGAACGGCAATATGTTTTGCGAGTACAAAGCAAGTAATTGTAGACAATGGGAACTGAAAAAGACGTTTGCCTTAACAAGATTTCTATCTGCCAGTGTTTTGCCTGAGGACCTATATACCAACTTAAAGAAACCATTCAAAAATATATTATACACCTTATTTTAAAGGAAATAAAGGTAATTATTGTATACCATATGGAGGATCGAAGTGAAAAAGTAATTCGGTTGTTGGAAGCGACTTTGTGAACGTATGCGAAGCGTAAAACAAGATTCTCAAAGTATAATTAAGGTCCAGTCTCCTTAGAGCCTTCAAGCCTTATAAGTTTTATGCCCAGATAGGTCAAAGATGGTGGTTTTACTTACATTTGATGTCAGTTAGGCTAGTGTTGATCAAAGTGAACCAAATGAATCTTTAACTGTTTGATAAAGATTGAAGTTTGATTTAAAATGTATTTGTTGTTTTTGTTTAAGAGTTGTGTGGCGTATAGTTAGCTATAACTATAGAATATTGGCTTATTTTCAAATATTATTTTATTCACTAATACCTATAGGCTATTAAAGGAAAACTTGTAACTAGCTTTTCGATTTTTTTCGCATAGCATGGTAGAACTATTTAATATTTTCTAAATTATTTATAACATAACAGTCCAGTACAGTAATCACCTAAGTGTGGAATACACTTTAAAAATGTTATAATTATATTTTCATTTTCACGCTATGGTAATAAGATGAGACGCGGCGTTGAGTTCCGTCACCCATAATGCCCTGAAAAGAATCGGAACAAACTAAAACTGCCTTCCCTGCTATATACAGGATTCAGTGTGAAAATAAGAAAAAGAATTCTACCTTATTTTTTTAGATATCTACCTTATTTTTTCGACTCCATTGAATTAATATCTTAATAATTTGATTCGTGACCAAGAATTTATAAGAAGCGACCATAATTGAAGTGCGCGGCGAAAAGTGAAATACTCCGGAGAGGGTGCGTGATAGATTCTTACAATTTTTACGATAGGGTTGCTTAACAGTTAAGGGATGAACTATATCGTTTGAAAAAAAAACAACACGCTTTTCTACACCAAGAGCTACAAGTTCTACTGAATATGTTGGGAGCTATAAAGTGTAAAAAAAATAACTATTCAAGTCCTGGCTCCACCATCAGGTCAGCTCGATGATACCATATTATAGTATCACCATTAAGTTTCGGTACTGACGAGTGTCAAAAATAATTAAACTAAATATATGTGATGAATCCGGTTTAAGATTTTATTCCAAAAAATAGCGACCCGCACGCAGCTGTTTTAAACTTGTTGTTATACAATTACCAAATCATATAAAATCTTTACATAAATTGCTAGCTATGTGGTATTCTGATATATGAGCAATCTTACTGTGAAGTTTCATCTAATTTCGTTCAGTAGTTTTTGCGTGAAAGTCACACACACATCCATCCTCACAGACTTTCAAATGTATATCAGATTTGTTTTATTTATTGTAGCGGGTGATAGCCCTGACAGTATCGATAGCTGACCCCAGGGGCCGTTAAAAGATATAAAAAAGTAATAAAACGCAAGGCCACAATAAAAACCACAGAAGGGTTCCCTTGAATGAGAACATTCCGCGAAGAAAACGATACAATTTGCATAATTTTTTTGCACAATTTTATGTTTTTTATTGCCCAAATCTGTTTGTTTGCTTGATAAACTTAGATTTTTTTCTTTTAGTTAATAATGGTTTTCTAATGTAAATAAGATTTTAATTTCAGCCGTATTTTACGACTTAGTAGTTCAAGAGGACAGTATACGATTATACGTGATAGTTGTAAGTTCGTATTCCACTATCGAGAATGATTTTTTTTCATAGCAGGGTTGTATGTGGGATAGCGGATAACGGTAGCATTTAGTTTACTGAAGGAACATAGAATAAGATCATCTATCCATTTCACGCTCAATTTTCTAGACATTGCTTGTTGAGTGGCGGAACTTTGTTTATGACCAGAACTAAGAATGAAAATAATTATCGCAATTAAGTCGCATTTAAAATCAGATGCTGTGCCGCTGCGCCACAACGTCAACGCGAAAAGTATGAAGGACGTTAATATTACTTTTTTTTCTTATTATCTTGATCTAGACTGGCTTGTCTTGGCTAAATTACAGACATCTAAACGAGTAAATAAAAAGCTTAGTTCCCTCTGTGAAAGGCTTATTATAATTGAATTCTGGCAAATATGTCTAAATCAGTCCTGTGTATTAAAATATTAAAAAAATATAATATATTTTCTTCATATATAAGCAGCAATAGATTTTTTTTTAATGTTTAGACTGTAATATTCCGCTTCTAAATAGAACTTAGCGTTCAATGAGACATTCCTTTTCCCATTTTTAAATGTATCGCAGTGGCACATCGTGTAACTATAAACGCGACGATTGTGAATTTGATTTCTAATCGGGGGAGAAAATTATTTTATATAGATATCATTTCTTCGCTCTGGCAACAAGACAAAGCGCGGCAGTGAGTTCCAGTCAGCACGCAATATGTAAGTGAGAAGCGGAGTGTCTTAACTCTATGTTCTCTATGAAGCTAAAAAAATAAAAATCATTCCATTCAATAGGTGTACAGGTTCGATTCTCAATCCACTTTCACTATTTGCACAGTCAGGTCGTGTAGTAGAGGAGTAGATACTTGTATTGTAGAAGTAGTCGGCGCGATCACAGGCGCAACGCTCGAGTGTACACTGTTCATATAGCGTATACAGAGTGGTAGCGTAAATCGCTATTGGAAAAAATATAACTTTTCTTAAAACATCGTAATAAATAATATATTAAATAATAAATAATTGTTATAGATATTAGAATTATGTTAATTTAAATATACTTATAGAAAAAATTAACTCAATTATCTAGAGATAGTTGTACACAACTTATTATGTTTTTTTTAAATTGGTAACCCCCGCTAAGACGATCACTTTAACCTCTAAGAGCGCGTTCAAGTCTCGTTCGCTTCAAATTCTTACAGATTCACAAAAATAATTATTTCCTATATGTATATTGAGTAGCAGAAGTCAAATAAACAAATATAGCTAATCATTTTAATCAAATTAACAAAAGGTACTGACCACGTGTTCGTGGCAGAGGGAGTATTGTTAGGACATTCTACTCTCCACTTTCCGCCCAAATTTTGAGATCTTACCGTGTAGAGTGGTGGAAATTAACGCCGCGCTTTTTTCGCGCTTTTTATCTAGTTACCAGAGCGTAGAGAAAATAATTCAAACTCCAAAGTGATCGATCGCGTTTACACGACGTCCTCTGATTTTCACTGTACACGTAATATAATGTATTTTGAAGTGGATGGAAAGTGGAGATCTCATAGGCGCGCAAATTTACCTATTTTTAACCTGTCCTATATAAAAAATATAAATATATTTTTTTCTCTAATAACAATGTAAATTCAATTTACTTATATAATAAATCAATTGTATATTATTGAAAAAAAAAAATTATTACAATTATGTTAAAATCTTTAAAATCTTATACTAATTTGTAGATAACGTTTGTTTACCTATACATAAATAAAATACATTTTTTATTCACTTCCTATAACAATTTTTTAAATACGTCCCTGCATTGCCACCATGCTAGTATTTTGTTAGTCGGCAGCTTTGTCGCCGACTCGCACTTCACTATATCAATGCATCTCTTTCACACAAAGTACAAACGAAAGAGACACCAATACCTTTCGTATGACAATATTTAATCACTTATTGGTTACAATGGACTCCATAAGAGTTCCAAAAACTATTTGTACACTCAAATTTGTGATATTTTTACTTTATTTAATATTTACAGACCCACATTTTTTTTACTTTTCACGTTTTTTAAAAGCTACACGCTGCGGTGTTGTGTTACGGTGTATACTACAAAGCTAGTTTCTAATTGATGGTTGATATTATTTTACTTTCACTCCGTAGTAGAGCCGTTGTCTAGAGGCTGGTTGTATTGGTTGTGTGTTCGATTTCTTTTGCATAAAATGACATTTTTTTTTCCATTTCCTCGTTCTGGTAAAAATTACAGTGTAATAACTAAATATTTTTTTAAACCGTCGTGGTATAAGGGTACAGACAGCCGTAACTTGAATCCCCATTTGGAGTTATAATTAGGTATAATTAAATAAGTTTTTTTTTAATTTCTCTTCTTCTGTAATACCTAGTCGACTTATTCGAGATCGGTCACTCTACTAGAAATGTCTTAAAAATTGGACGAAAAGCTAAGACAGAATATATTAACACTATGATCCCTATGTTCTGCTCTATTATGCGGGATAATGCGTGAAACTGACTTCGGCTATATACTTATATATGAATATTTCTCAAGATATGATCTCTTGACCTTCATAGCAGTCACATTTTACTAAGATTTGTTTTGTTTATGTTTTTACATGAAAAATTAATTAAGCAATTATATCTGAGACTACATAAGCGTAGGTCATTACGTGTGAAATATAAACATTATAGGTAAATATGTATAAATAAGCTTTTATATATATAAAAGGTAAGTGAATTCTACAATACACGTTCATCATATAATTTTTTACCCAGTCAACTTGCCATTTTTAAGGAAAATAATATCATAAGCACAAAATAGAAAGCACCGTATTACGTATCCTACACAAACCCCAAAAATTGTATGAATTGTGTATTTTGAAAATAATAAACGCAATAAAATTACTTGCAAATCGCTTTGATTTGATCGATTTATAAATTTACAGTTACTTATTTCAATCAGATATCCAAAATATTAATAAGTAATAAAATAGTACTTTTTCATCAACTTATTATCTAAGCTAAATAAACGAATTAAATTAACATTTTGTACGGAGAAAGTATTTAACATATTTTTTTTATTTTTTTGTTTTAATATCTTCGCTCTGGTGTCGAGGCAAAGCGCGGCGTTGTGTCCCGACACTCAACACGCAATGCCTACAGAATTCGGCGGAAAATGAGAAACGGAGTGTTTTAACACTAGCCCTCCCTCGGACTACCATGCTGTGTGCGGGATACGGAAGCTAAAAATGTAAATAGACAGATAGTGTCATAACTCTTTGTCAGTCTCTCTGTGTTTCTCTAACACAGAGTCCTCTCTTATACTTTTGAAGCCGAGCAACATCAGAAACAACTATTAGTATTATTAATGTCAAAGTAATCATGATTATTTGAAAAAAAATAAAATATATTATATACTTAAAACCCGCACGTTGAGTGGATTAATTAAATGCTAACTCAATAGCAACACGTAGGTATTGTATGAAATAGCTCTTACGTTTGAGCAACTGTTTGTCTAACGCTACGCGACCGATTGTAGCGTCAGCAATGCAATTTTTATACATTTATATTTTTAGCTGTACCTGTATCACGTTTGTAGTAGCGTAAGCAGAGGGAACCTAATACTAAGACACTCCATCCTCCTTCGCATCGCCATATTTTTTACGAGATTTTGTGTGTTGTTATCCTGCTATATGCGTAATACAGTGTGAAGCTAAAAAAATAAAACATTTAATAGTTTTTTTAAGGATGGATGATTTACTCATATATTAGTCTTATCTTTCTGTTTTTGCTGCTTAGTTGTTTAATACGAAATGTTGTTACGTGAAAAATAGTATTATTGAAGTTTTGAATATAAATTTAATGTTTTCTAATTATAAAACGGAGTGTCTTAACACCCTAGTGTTTAGGGAACTACCTAACCTAGGGAACCTATTCCCTCTGCCTACTGCTGTGTGCGGGATACAGCGTGAAGCTGACTTTTCTAATTATAAAAACAAACATTTTAATAAATCAGAAATTAAATTATAATAAATGAAATTAACTTTTCTATCTCTACAATATAAAAAAATACCTGTTAAAAACTGGAAAACGCATTACTGAGTTAATGTATGACACACATACATACACACACCGAGAAACACAATATATGACAATATGTTATTCTAGCGAGTGACGCAACTCTAATCTGTAGTTTACTTAATTCTTTGGACACTGAGACACTAATGATGTACAGTCGATATCTTAACTGTATAATAATTATTACTTTTTAGTAACTTTTCTTTTCGTACACTTTAAACATTTCAAATGAAACCGATTAGTCGCATATATTTCGTATTAAACATTTTTGGAAACTCGACGTCGAACATTTTGCAGTAGTCCGTGGTCACAATTATTATATGTCAATTTCAAGATTTCTTTATTACCTCGCGTATCACTCTGCGTTTTTGCAGAATGAATTGTATCTTCCTCTTTGGTGGTTTTGAGGTTTTTAAATTGTTAGTAAGAGGGTACCAGACGTATGGTATTCTTTTTTAGAATATATAGTTAGTTGTATTTTATTTTAATATAAAAATGTTAGACTTGTTAAAATGATCGATAATAACATCTTTTGAATTAAAAAAAAAGTAGAGAAATTCTGAATTTAAAATTATTCTTTCACAATTACTTAGTCATAGCTTTAACAGTTAAATAAATTTATTATTTATGTTTCATTAACAATATATTTTTTGAAACGATTGTACAAAGAGAAACACGATCGCCTCTCCGCTTGGCCGCCTGTTTGCCACCATACTGTTTGCATACGAGTGGACCGTCTTAGATGCCTTTAGAAACTTCCATTTAAATTCTTTTACTAGTTTTCTTATAAAATACCGTACAAGTTTATGAATAAATAACATTAGGTATACTTACATTTAAATAGAATTATGAAATTTTGTTGTTTTTCTAACTGGTAAATGATGGATAGATTTCTATCATCGGAATTTTTATATATATTTTATTTTAGTTGTCAATTTGTCTTAATGTTGATAGTATCGAAACGTATTGGGGACGGTTGTTGATTCAATCTCACTCTTGGAAATACATTGTTTAATTCCGCCGTTCTGCCTGTAATAAAACAAAGTGCAGCGTTAAGTTCCGCACAAAACATGCAATGTTTCGAATTCATGCTTAAAGTAGATAACGTGTCTTTATAGGTCTTATGGCTATCCCTACTAAATGTGGGATACAGCGTAAAATAAAAAAAAAATCATGTGTACATTCAAGATATATTAATAAAGAAACAAACCATTGATTTAATAACGGAATTAAAATTTCTTGCAATCCAATTATTTCGCAGAAAAGTCTTTCAACACTTTTTTGTTGGTATTTTTTCCCTAATATCCCTAAATGTGTTAGTTTCGTTTAAATAATCCCACACAATGGTAGTTTTTGCAAGGTTTTTAAGCAAATTAAACACGCACCGTCAGATTTCTTGTTGAAAGAAATATTTGACACAGCTACTGTGCATCTAAGGTATAACAAAATGAGTTATTTCGTCGATTTAAATAAAAAAGTAAAGACTGTCGTGGCGTACCTAGTGGCAAAGAGTCTGACCGTAAACGTGGCGGTTGTGAATTAAATTGTCACTCTGGAAAATAAACAATTTTTCTTTTCTCCGTTCAAGGAACAAAACATAGCACGGCGTTGAGTTACGGCACTCAACACGCAATGTCTCGAAAATTGGTCATGCGTGAAGGACGAAGTGTCTTAATCCTAGGATGCTAGCTAGCGTGAAACTAATCTTTTTAAAGCTTAATAGTATTACAATATATAACGCAAATAATGACAAAAAATATTAAGAAACAGCAAAAACTAAGCAAAAACCGAGCGAAATCATTCTAACCGCAGTCGACGGCGCGTGTAATCGCTAATTGTGCGCACTCCCTTATTGTAGCTAAGTATCGAATTTATAAGATTTGTAGTGAATGAACGTTACCAAGTAAAATAAGATTACGCAAAATATTATGATTTAAATGTCCATACATTTTTTTTGAATTAGTTAGTGTAAAAATTTATTGTGTTTTTTTACCTAATAGAGATAATCTTTTTTTCCTATTTTTTAAAGTCTTATTCCACACTTAGGAACTTATGCCTCTTATACGGTTTCCAAGAGGCGCGGGTTCAAGTCCCGCTACGTTAAAATTTTTATAAATATGTTTTCTAAAAAGTAGAGATAATCTTCTTTTGTTTAACATGATGCGTTGTATAATATACACCTATGAGTTGTAGATAGTTTCATTACACATCAACTTTATAAGTTGTTTCATTTAAATTCGACATTATTCGAGGCTAAATTTGAAGTTAGCCTCCAGCCAAGTTTAGTTATTGATAAGTTTTAACTTTTTCCTAAGGCTTCGTCAGCATAGTGGAAGGGAAACAACTGATAGTAGCTACGCGACACGCAACGGCAGCTCTCTAGTTCTCCAGTTTACGCGACATTTTTCAGAGTCACTCCATTTCTGTTCATTGAAGCGCAATAAATAGGTTATCAAACACGAATAGAGTTTTTTCAATATCAACCAGTAGTTTTTGAGATCATCAGATAAATTCTTCAGCTTTATAACAGCTTCGATTGATATAGTATTACTTTTCTAGTAAGTAAAGAAATGTTAATACATCACTTCATTATGCAATTTCCGCCCTAGAAAGAGGCAATATATGTAAATATCAATAAAGAAATCTTATTACCGCTAAAGGTTAATTCAATAAAGTAATTCATAATAGAATATATTATACACAAAGAAGTAAAAGAATATACCTACAATAAAATTTTATCAGGAACTCCACCATTGAGCCCTTATTATAATATCGGAATACGCAAATCTATAGAAATCAAAATGAAAACACGCAATCGTCAGTCAAATGTCAAACGTTTTAACATTAGAATGAACTAAAAAACTGTATACAAAGAAGACAATCTCCCACGCAGAAAAAAATATGGAAAAAAAATGTTTAAAACTATCTTCAATAGAGATTTATAAAGGCGTAAAACAAACATTGTGTAAGCTCCGCGGAGGCTATGAGTATAATAATTTCAGTGGTTATGTCGATTCATAACAATGGTACAATAAGTAATTGATATCTGTTCATTGGTTTCGTATAACCGACCAGTTTTAGTAGAGCCGGGGCTGTGGAGGTTTAGGCGGTGTACACGCGGGCGACATGCTCGTCGAAATGTTATTTCAATCATAATTAAATATATATTTGTAAAAAATAATTAAAAATGTATTTGTATAAAATTGATTAAAAAGACGTCCCATTGAGTTTCTTGTGCCGGTTCTTCTCAGGCAGAACTGAGGCATTAACTATAGTGAACTAGCGGTAAATTGTTTGACGTTCAAAAACTGAAGCATGTACCTAAATTCTTATTTTGAATAAAATTATTTGACTTTGACTTTTATGTTGTTTTTTCTTTAGTTTCACGTTGTACGTTGTTGTTAGGCAAAGGAGCTTGGGAATCTAGTGTTACGACACTCCGATCCATTATTGCAAGTTAGCATTTTGCCTCCTAGTTTAGTGGTAGATTTTCTCTAAATGTTAAGATATATTGCTAATTTTCTTTTAAGTAGAAATTAGTATAATAATATTATTAGTGTTTTCAATTTTTTTAATGGTATATTAATATTTGGCTATTTTTATTTCCATTATGGATTTAAAATATAATCACCTAATATCCTCTATTGCCTTACAGTTAAAACCAAATATTTCTGCTCAAGAGTATAAATTTTTAAAAATAAATATGTTTATTACAAAACGTCTAGGACAAATATTAAGAATAGTTTATTAATTTTGTAGTTTGTTTGTAAACAGCCTTAACATATTAAGAAAATGCGATTCGTATACTCTTGAAAGTGGGCAATAAAAGAGAATTTACCTGCTATTATGTTGTTTCATTGAGATTTAAGTGTTTTTTTCCTTACAATTAAATATTGCGGTTCGAGCCCAGCTGAGAGCTGGAGTATTGGATGACAGTATCTTTGTCTGAACCCGTTTTGATCAAACTATAGTCGTTTTATACTTAGACTGAAGGTCAACGGATGGATTGAAAAGGATTTGCTCAATTAAAATGTAAGAGATCGATATTTTCCGCAATTATAGAAGATTTTGTGGAGAAAGTTTCACTGTGACGGGATGTAATTAGATTTTTTTAGAAGTAAAACTTTTATTCGATCATACTTTCTCTTTTATTACATAGCTTTACATAAACAATTAAATTTAAAAATTACATTAAAAAAATATATAGGTATTACATACATTTTAAGGTATGCTTTTAGAACTGCCATCGACGAATTGTTCATATAAAATCCTATCGTCGTACTTACGTACTTACGTACGTCGTACTTCTATTCTCTTACACTACACTCTACCTACAATACCTACAAAAGAAATTATATACGAAATAATAACAGAAATGTACACTTAAAATTTAATAGTATAATAGCATATATCGCTCCACATGAATAACTGAATAACAATCAATAAAGCAATACCAATTAATATAATTACATTATACGTCTCTACCTCACTGCAACCGTTGTTGCCACGCCCCTAGCTCTATAACAATGAAATCATTTACCAAACTCTAAAACAACTATTTAAAAAATATTACTTGACTCCATGGGGGTCGATGATGTTGGAGTGTAGAATGTAGAGTCGACTCTATTATTTTTTTTTGTAAAGATCAAACTCGCAATATTTAGTAGTAATTGGTTTATAATCAAGGGTGGTTATTTTAAGGTTGGTTTATACAGCATGTGCGTGTACGTATTTTTTTTTTGTGTTTTTCTTTTATATATTTTATGGTTATGTTTGTGTTAATTGATTTGTTTACTTTCAGTAATATTTAATTTTGATCAGAAGATAAAATAAAGCAACGGATTTTTATTTGCAAATTATACTTTAAACAATTTCTAGTATAAAATATATGAGCTTCTTTTTCATGATATGAAATTCTTGTGATATATTTTAGGAATTGAAATTTCTGTTGCAATTTTTCTTTCTAAAGCTGAATTATGTTTGTTTATAGGTTCAAATAAATCCACCCAGAAACGCAACAAGTATTATACTCGATATTCGATATTTGTGTTTATTTTTTCTATAATACAATTTTAGTATATTTTTTTATAATAGATACAATACATAAAAAATCTATAATAATAGGTAACTCAATACACAATTATAAAAAATATTAACGAGCATAGGTACCTCCCAACAACCAAAGTAATTTAATTTCTCTCCCCTCTACCAAACTATATCAAGAAAAACCACATAACAAGTATAGTTAAATAATCAAATAACAATTATGAAGGGTCTATTAAGTTATAAAGGATATAATAAAATATAATAAAACAATTGTTTGCACTAATTGCTCTCAACTGAATGAGATCGTGTGGCGTTTTGTTCCATTGAACGTAGGATCAATGAGAAACGATTACAGTACTCTACCACCGACTCTATATTACATGTCGAGCGTATTGTAGTTACTTCTAGGTACGTGGGTAATTGTTTAACGTTTATTTTTAAGTGAACTCACTATTGTATGCATTGTTGAATGAGAGGTTATCACTCTTGACTTTTATTGGTCACTTTTAACTTTAAAAAAATTATGATTTTAAATTTAATATGGTAATTTTTATTTAATAGAAGATATAGGCGTGGAAAGGATCTATCTATATTATTGTTGTTTTTTTTTTTGAGAAAATTGTAATAAAAATTTAAGTTTTTACTGAGTTGTTTCAACTTTTTGCCATGGAAGATTACAGAAGTCCACATTACCTTACTAGCGTATTATAGTTACTTCTTAGGTACGTGGGTAATTATTTAACGTTTACTTTGAAGTGGCTGTTAAGTATACATTTTTAGTATGGAATAAGATAGAATTAAGAATAACGTAAAATGATAAGAGAATTTGAAATTGTAATTGAAAATCTATTAAACCATATTTTATTTCTTCTGTATCATTCAGAAACGCCTACAATACTCTGCCGCATGTATAGTACTTGCCGAGCGTACTTTAGTTACTTCTTAGGTACATGGGTAATTGTTTAAAGTTTATTTAAAATTCAACTTTGTTTTATTGACTGAAAAGTTATCACTTTTGACTTTTATAGGTAACCTTTATTATATAACTTGAATAAAATTCCACTTATCATGATATTATTTACATAAAAAAAGATAAAAGTATATCATTGTTTTGTGAAAATACAAGAAAATGAAAATAAAAACTAAAAAATATCCTGATTTTTTTAACTTTGTGCCAGTTCACGATGATTATAGGACTCTACATTACCTAACGAGCATATTGTAGTTATTTCCTAGGTACGTGAGTAATTGTTTGACTTTTACTTTAAAATTAATTTACTGTTTAGTGTTCATTGTACAAAAATAAAAAATATATATATTGATCGTTTTCATTGTAAATTTAGCAAATAAGAAGAAAAAGAAGTATCCAACTATTTTTATAACAATACCGTAAAATAAACATGGATAGGATTTAAAATTTTGATTGAAAACCTTTTTACAGTAAATTTTACAGAAGTCTTAATTTTTGATAAATACTTCACGTACACAAAAAGATTATCAATCGGTTAGTAATTACTACACCTTCTAAATATAAATCTATTGTAATACATCACATTCATCTTAGCAATTAACCTTTTTTTATATTTTTCGCTTAGCAAGATCGATTGATGGGATCTTATTTTAATTCGGAGTGTATGTTGCCAATTTTCAGTTTCTAGCTTACAAGCGGAACTCAACATCGCGCTTTCTTTTGTCTACCAGAGCACAAAAATCATATTAAATAAAAATCATCACTAAATAAACATAAACCACTAACAGGTACGTTTAATACACCATGCTCAGTATAAACATTTCTCTATGACATGTGTGCACACAATTTTAGGACAATACATTAAAAAAAACAAATAATACTAACAAAAAAGGCACAAAACGATAAAAATCAATTCCATTTTATCCGCATTTCAACCACCAATCCTTTGGGGCGAAATCGATAGCCCATTATAGGCTATCTACTCGAGCATTCTTATCAAAATAAGATCAGCAGTTCAAACTAACAATGTAACAAAAGTTGTACAATGCACTTGCGGCTGCAGTTTACAGAGTGCAGCGTGGGAGAGTATTTTTGATCTTTTTAGGGCTCTGACGTGAAATGATGAAGTGGTTCTGTTTTATTTAGAAATGTTCCATCTTTTTTACTTTCTCTACATACAGCCTATTTCAGATTTTTTTTATCTCAATCTAATCTATCAATTAAATAAAAAAACATTAGTAAAATAAGACTATGGAGCAGGGGCACAAGCGTGCAACTGCAAACTCGACGGTTACGGGTTCATTCCCACTAGAGGGAATGAAATAGATATTTTATATTTTAATTTCATTCTTTGACAACGAGGCAAAGCGCAGTTTTGAGTTCTGCCATTCAACACACAACGCCTCGTGACAGAAATGTCTTAACCTGCCACTTTAGTATTCGCACGATTATATGCCTATGCTACGGTTGGCCTCTAGAACTTATGAAAAGTCTAATATCTATAAAAACATGATAATGCTATCTATTATTATTTACCTATTTACTTTCTATTAAATAGGTTATTTAAAAATAAATTTAACCCTATCTATACTCTACAGTCTACAGCCACAGTGGTTACACCCCGCTGCCGCTGTGACCCACTTAGCGTCGCGCCCATCGATCGCACTCGATTGTGTTTCGATTAATTCGCAATACTTGTACCGTCTACATTTTATATTTGATCATGTCGGTTTTGTGGAAACGGCTTCTTTTTTTGTATTATTTTGCCATATTTATTTGAAGTTGAGATTTGTTCTGAACAGTGGGGTTCTCTTTTATATAAGTATAAATGAGCATAAAATGCGGCGTTAGTTTCTGTCCCTAAAAAAGCTACATCCGAGCGTAACGTATTGCTCAGTGGTCAGAGCGCCTGGTGGGTTTCCAGGAGGCGCGGGTTCGAGTCCCGCTACGTTCAAATTTTAATACGTTTTCTAAATAAGTATTATTTACGAATTTTTACGTCATAATAAATTTGGTATCGTCATAAAGTCGTAGAACTTTAATGAGCCCAATATTTTTTTTACGAATCTAAATTAATATCGTACTTAAAGTACTTTTTTAATGCGAATATTAAATCGATATTATCATATCTAGAATGCCAAAATAATATGATAACTCACTAGCAATTTACCAAATAATTGACGTAATATATGTCTCCTCTCACAGTCATAAAAGTCAATCTGTAGATAATAAAAATACAACGTTTATTTTTCCCCCTTACCACACAGAAAGTCTTTAAACTAACTATTGCATTCTGTTTTTGTCACAAACCAGAGTGACCAGAGCATTGTACCAACAAATAAAAACAATAATAATCAAATATAAATATAAAGCAATATCCATGTTGTAATAGCCACGGGCGTGTCAGTGACACTCGCAGTAATTATTTTTATTATTGACCGCGCTAAGCTCCGCGCTTGTATATTTTGTTCCTCCATTTTTGTTTCGCGTTATACCGATGATGATAGATTAATTAATTTTTACCCGACGCGACGCGCGGTTGAGGGTTAGATGTATGGAATTTATTGTTTGGTCGTAAATAAATGTAGGTACATTTGTGTATATTCATTTTATATATTTATAAGTAATTTGTTTTTCCGGCCGGTCGTGGCGCAGCGGCACGAGGTGTGACTGCAAAAACGACTGGTTGTGGGTTCGATCCCCACTCGAGGAGATGAAATATTTACTTAAATTTATATTTCCATTTCTTCGCTCTGGTGTCGAGGTTAAGCGCGGCGTTGAGTTCTGCCATTCAACACGCAATGACTCCAGAATCCGGCAGAAAGTGGGGAACGGAGTGTCTTAACACTAGGTTCACTCTGCCTACCCTGCTGTGTGCGGGATACAGCGTGAAGCTAAAAAAAAATTGTTTTTGAGCTTCACGCTATACCGATAGTTGGGTCTGCTTAGGGAACCTAGTGCTAAGACTCTCCGTTCCCCAATTTCCGTCGAATTTTCGAGACATTATGTTCAGTGGTCAAAGCTGTGTTTTGTCTTGTTACCAGAGCAAGTAATAAAAATATTAGATAAACCATTTCTCGAAGTGGGGACCTCAATTGTTAGTAAAAGCAAAAAAATAAAGCACGGCGATGAATTCAGGCACTTTAGTCACAATGTCTCAAAAATTGGGCGGTGCGTGAGGTATGGATGTTACACTAGGCCCTCTCCTACTCTGCCATATGCGGGATTCATAGCAAATCTAAAAAATAATAGGTACATACATACATATATAATTTAACTGCATTTCTAATATTTCTGTCGTCATTTTTCATTTCCGCAAGAACTTGCTCCGGTTCGCGATGACTTCGTTAAAATTTTACAATTCCTTCCAGAAACCTGAAACTTAGCACAAAGGATTTTTCATCTATTTCTTTCGTTACTGATATCGTAGCTGCGTCTCGCTTCACAACTTATTGTAATAGTGGAAGCTAAGTTAGAAAGTATTGAATTATAGCGTTCGAGATGGTTTTATGTAATGTTAGAGTTAAAAAACAGCGAATATTCTTCTTAAAAAGCAATATTCAATAATTATTTTTGTTATTCACTCATGGAGATACCTACTCCAATGAAAGTATTGTTGCCCGGAACCCATCGGTTATATTGCAAAACACGATTAGGAAAAATAGAATTAAATATTTTTCCATATACACTCAGTAGGCATGGGCTATGCCTACTGTGTGTGTATGGAAAAACGCTACGTACGTGTAAGTAGTAGCCTGTAGGCAGAGGGAACCTGGACTCGAGCCTTAAGCTTTATAGTCACACGCTCGGGCCCCTGGGCCACTATTTGCCTCATACTTTATTTTAATTTCTTAGTTTTTCTTCCGTTTTTAATTACTAAACGCATTTTATTTCAGCAAAAAGTAATCATTTCCTTTTATATTTTACAATTTTTCTTATCTTTCAATGACATCACGTATTTAAAGCCAATTTCTCTAATTATAATTAAATTTCTCCCAAATTTTGGGTATATATAACTATTATATGCAAGTGCTAATTACTTTAAATTATAGAAAGAGAAAAATCTAAACTGTAAACACGGCCATTGTGACTTTGATTCGAACACGGGAATGGATTATTTAATATTTTCAGTTTGTTGCTTCAGTAAAAAGGTTTAAGCGCAGCATTGAGTTCCGCTACTTAACACACAATATCTGAAATTAAGAGGAAAGCGGAGAACGGGCCTCTTAACACTAGGTTCCTTCTGCCTAGGTTAGGGATAGTGTGAATATTAAAAACTGATTTAAAACAAATGTATGCTTTGCATAACACTGTCCGAACAAACTGAGTATAGAATCTAAATCCGTTTGGCGAGTGTTCAGTTTGAATTATATATAAAGTTGCTCAATAACCCGCACTCGCGCTTTGTTCCTTTGTGAGAATATCCAATGCCATCCACCTACAGAATGGATTTCAAAATGCTGGTTATTTTATAAATATATAGATTCTATATAAAATAAGTACGTAGAATGATTTATTATATGTAGATTTACCTACGTATTTTATTATCATTATATTTCGTTATTGAACTTTTTCTATTTGAAGAGGAGATATCTCCACTGGCCTCGAAGTACCTAGAAGTTATAAACGTTGACATATTTAAGTAGACTAGACTACAATTATAAGTTTGTATTTAATTTTATGTGTAGGTACAATATAACTTATTTTTCATATATTTTTCTTTATTTGTACTGCAAACTCACTGCTTGCTTGCTTGCTCACTGCTTGCAATGTCATAGCTGTGTATAAATATATAGGTTTTGGTTAGGTGACGAATTTCATACAAAATGCAGCAAAAACTATGTATAAATTGATTTTTTGATTGCGTTGACTTAAAAGCTTTACCTTAAACATTGTGAAGCAGATATTTTGTGGTCGCTTTTTACTCTTAGTTTATGTAAATAACCGTCCAAGTCATATATAACATTGTTTTGTCAAAATATACCTAATCTTTTTCCATTTAGAATTGAAAGCCTCTCTAGTGTATTAGAAATATCTGTATTTGTTTCCAGGATTACAAACTGTACTCACGCCAACAAATTAATTTTATTTATATTATAAATTACAAATTAATTTTCACACGCGTTTACAAATCAAATTGTGAACCGTTAATGCTATTTAAAAACCAACAAACAATTACCGCGGTCACATTTAAATGAAGGACGGCCGCCATCTTGTTTACGCCACGTGACAGCCGCGTGCCGCTAATACAAAACACGATTAAGTGATTTACAATCTTTTTTTTAAATCATTCAAAATATATCACACTTTTTTTTAATTAAATTACAGAATTTTCGCTCTTATTTTAGTTGAATAAGTTTTATTTTATTTTTTTTTTTTTTTTAATATTGATAATATATTGGACGGTTGTACGTACGATGAAAATCACAATACAATGTTAATTTTAAATTAAAAAAGCACTTTAACTTTTAAGTCGTATAGTTCTTTTTATATTGACTTTTTATATTTGAATTTAAAATAGTTTGAAATAAATAGTGTAAGCTTGAACTAAATCGTAAACGAGTGAGTTGTTTCATTGTTGTCACTTGCACTGACAGATCAAAGGCCATAAAATTGCCTTCATTTTCTTTGTAATTGTTGTTATATTGTTTATTTATTGCAATACTTAAAGTACAGTAGGTACGGCAGTTCCATGTAGGTTATTTTATATTACACATATTCTACTCTTTTACGGAATAGGCGGAGAAAAGCTAGCTTTTAGGCGATTCATGTGAATATAAAAAAAAAACTTTTTGAAATAATATCTACATTTATTCATATGATCATAAGTATAGGATTATTTTAAAAATGTATTGTTTATATAATATGCATACTTTATATATTTTCACAAAACATTCATTTTCTTTTAAGATTGTTTTTACTTTCATATATTTATGACTAGCGGCCCGCCCACGGCTTCGCCCGCTTAAAATACATGATTATTGATTTAAGCAGAATTGATTGACAACTATAATAAAATAAAATAAATAAATAAATCAGCTTCACGCTGTATCCCGCACACAGCATAGTAGGCAGAGGGAACCTAGTGTTAAGACACTCCGTTCCCCACTTTCTGCCCAATTCTGGAGGCATTGCGTGTTGAGTGGCAGAA